>JAQQZZ010133863.1:0-13597 GCA_030265115.1 Mopalia vespertina | reverse complement strand
TATACCATCGCGATGTAATCGAAGTGCCCTAATTAAGACACACATACCTATACCATCGCGATGTAATCGAAGAGCCCCAATTAAGACACACATACCTATACCATCGCGATGTAATCGAAGTGCCCTAATTAAGACACACATACCTATACCATCGCGATGTAATCGAAGAGCCCTAATTTGAGACACACATACCTATACCATCGCGATGTAATCGAAGTTCTCTATATTAAGACACACATGTCTGTACCATCGCGATGTAATCGAAGTGCCCTTTTTACGACACACATACCTATACCACCGTGATGTAATCGAAGTGCCCTAATTTAAGGGAAAGACCACTGATTTTCGTCAGCATATTTTCAAAGACAACCATCTGTATTGCACTTCCAATCGAATTAGCAAAGCCGTTAATTAGTTAATTCAAAAAACGGAACTGACGTCATTGTTCGAAAACACGGTAACTATAGTATCTAGTCGTGGCTGTCCCCTATTGCCTGAACTGGTAGATGCTTCCATATAAAGCCGAAAGTGAGGGTTCCGTCCTCAAGCGAAACAACAACAAACAATCGCTTGTACATATCAACCGGATACTAAAAAGCCGTGTTGTTACAGATGCCTTCGACTGCATCCATAAGCAAACGGACACACAGGTGACCAACCGTGTTTTCGAACAATTACGTCAGTTCCGCCTGTTAAATTAACTAATTAACGGCTATGCTTACTCGAATGCAAGTGCAATACAGATGTCTGTCTTTGAAAATATGCAATAAAAATAATAAGTTTAGGTCGAAAACCAGTTGACACGCAATAAAGACACGCATGCCTATACCATATATGTAATCGAAACGACCTATATAAAGACACATACCTATATCATCGTGCTGTAATCGAAGTGCCCTATATTAAGACATATACCTGTAATATCGCGATGTCCTCGATGTGCCCTACATTAAGACACACACGCCTATACTATCGCGATGTATTCGAAGTGAACTAATTACGATACACATACCTATTGAATCGTGATGTAATCGAAGTGAACTAATTACATAGATAGAGTGGAAATACAGGCATAATCTACGTCACACAATTTAGACTCTGCCACATATATATTTGCATAGATGCAGAGTTCTGTTTCTCTAATAGTCTATCATACAATATAGCCTTATTAGTTAGAGTGCACATAACTGTGTACTTTCAAGTTTTTTTTTACTTTAGTCTTACCGGCTATTATATGGGTTCAAATAGCATATAGTTCAATAATATTTGATATACTGAACTTCCTGACACACTTTATATGCCAAACGAGACTTGAAATCGCCCATTAGCCTTGTTAAAAATACAGAAATACAGTCCAGGTATCTGTTGCTAACTCGCCCTGTTTCTCTCTTCCACCCGTACTGTAGACTTGTAATTTTTGTAGAAGGTCCTGTAACTTCCACTTTTTAGGCATGTTTACCTTATGAAAGGATACAGAATTTATTCGATTGGGATATTAAGCCGGTAAGTCTAGTTCATTGAAGATTTGAGCCCTACTTCAAATGTATCGATGTAGGGCAATTAAACGAATTGAAGCCTTCAAACTCTGGGGCTTATATTTGCAGTGTCGACGTGACCTACTTGAGACACACACACACACACACATGCACACACACCTATATACAGTTTAAATATAATCAAGGTGACTCGGTTAAGACAAAATATTCACAGTGACCTAATTATGACGCACATACATATGTCATCAATACGACCCAATTAACACGCACTGCCATATATTATAGCCGTTATGTTATCCAGGTCACATTTTAGAACACAATATTTGTTTTATAATAAAGACATAATCATAAATGTTCCACGTTAAAATGAAAACGACACAAATTAAACATACATCGCACATATATGTATACCAAGAGGAATCAGTATTTTAATTACTTAGTTTGATATATGTATATACATTGATTTAATAACAGGCATTACAGATTATAAACAGAATCAATTGTCAAATCGTTAGGGAATTGTAAACCCTATGCCGACTCAAACAGGTAACAGTTCAATAACTCGGAACATAGTAACACAATAATGTTAATCAAATTACACCTAGCTAATACCAAATCTAAAGTAGCCCGGTCATATTGTTTATCTGAGTTTCCATCTGACCATATCGTATGTCAAATGTCGTTCGATGATCAGTAAGGTGAACTATTGGCTTTAATATGATTTATTCACGTGACGTTAACGATAAAACGCTGGGCGACTGTCTGCACATGACAAGTAACGCGAGAAATTGCAAGAGAAGCCAATCGTGCACCTAACTCTCGATGATGCCAGGCACAGTAGAGTCACAATAGGCCACTGTTTCAACTCTTCTAACAGAAATCCATATAACATTATCAGTCACTGTGCCAAGTTGTCGTGATGCGACTCTGTGATTAGTTACATGGACGTACGGAATAGGATGTTGTTAAACCCAAACACTATAACACAATACCAAGGTGCTAATTCTGATCGGACTTTAATCAAATTAACTAACGATAAAACAAAAACTAGTGGTCTTAACATGTAATTTGTCGCAAAACTTAAATACTAGGCACATCGGAGATTATCATTTAGCGTAAATTAATTTTATAGGATAACTGGTTTGAAAAGACGGTTACGCGGGGGATTTGCAATTGAATACAGGCGGAATTATATAATTCCAGAATATATAATCTGTCTGAAAATATTAATTTTACATATCACCAATTCACTGCCGTTACGAAAATAAATACGACAACAGTGGTTGTAATTATGTATAGAAGTGTCGTGAATATAGTGGTAGAACAGATTCCCATCACTATTGGTCCTCATTCAAATAACTATGGTGCGCAGACATTTCAGTTCATTACACATGCACTTTTTGAAAAAAGGATTAGTTTTTGTTTGCCACATTTCCGGTATACACGTGGCTCCTGTATATGACCAGGCGTTGGTTCAGAATGGCCCGACCAGCAGGACCAAGAAACTACATTGACAATACATAAAGAGAACATTAGCGATCGTCCTGATGTCTTTAGGGATGGAACCACAGGAAACGATATGCTTGTGACGTATTTGTTTAGCGGCTTGTCTTCCATTTTAAAACATGGTTTCAGAAATGCAATTTTCTGAAGATTGCTAATTATGCGCCGACAAATTGAGAACAAATAATTATGTTGGTACACTACTCTTAAACTATGCTCATCTTAGCAGTGGAAAGCGACGAATTTTGCCATTTCCAATCGACCATGTCATTGTTTGTTGTCAGTCACGTCTACAGTGGTTAACTGTACCCATCGGAATGACACAACCTCATATGGGAGCATTAAACTTTGTAGTTAAATTCCCCCAAAAACTGTACCGGTATGGACCATGTCTCGCACGGTTCTATAGCCCACATTATCATTTTACAAACGATTTGTCCTGCCCTGTCTTTGTTTGTCGCCTATGGTGCCGAGGGAGGTGTCAAACACCCCTTGGGATGGCACGCCGCCATGTTAGTGAAAAACGTTGCGGCGTTAAACCTCAACCAAACGAACAAACAAACAAGGCAGTTACGGTATCTATCTGCCCATGTGAGATGTAATAATGTCCCTTGTTCGGAGGTGATGAGGGCAGTATTTTATTGGTAGCTGTAGACCAGCTAATATTCGGCAATAGCCAACACAATGGTTAATTTGGGATTGCTGTTAATATGGCATCGACCATTCACAAAGCTTGTATTTGCATTGTTTGATATTTCGTACAACCTGGCTGAAATGATATTTACACCTGCTCAGACAAAATCAACTTGATGTTTAGTAAAATTATAATTTATTTGGAACGCCAGTCAGAAATAAATTAAGGCATTCCTTTTACACACCAGAGTGCTGCGTCTACTTTTTCTATATGCTGTGTTTCTTTGTGTTTCCTAATAGAAGTTTTTTGCAAAGAAAACGGTTAGCTGAATGTCGAGACCAGACGTTTGATTCCGTGTCTCCAGAAATATATTACTTCGTTTCCACGACAACAGTTACTATTTTCGACGCTTTTAAAAATGAATGATCCTGTGAAAAGAACATTGAATTAGGCCATTCAAAACAACAGACCAACAACTGTGCTTTAAATGTGCAATTCAGAAAATTCTGGAGGCTAAGTGTGCAGCTCAGTATTTTTAGATGTACAATTTAGTCGTAGATCACTATTCAAGGGACACAACTGTAAAAACAAATTGAATGTATTAAAGAGTTGTTCCCCGTTCTTCATTCAAACCGACAAGGCAGTCGGTACGTGTAACAGATCTACGGACAAGCGATTAAAGTATGAAACATCCAATTACCTATGACTATGGCATTGACGAAAAAATTATATTCAATTCGTAAGGCTAGCGCTCTCTACCGTGAAGTATATTGAATTTGAATATCGTCACTCGATGGAGCAATCACGGGAAATACAGGTAAATACAAAACGCAATCATTTGTGATATTACCAGTAAAGTGAGAATGTTTTCAGTTTGTTTATGCATAACACATATAAAAAATAATGCATGGGATGAAATAGGTGTGTTCTAATCGTATCGTAAAGGAATTATCAAGGTAAATCTTAGTCTACAGCGAATATTTTACTACTTGGATAATGCAGAAGGCTGGATTTTGATTGCTGCTTATGATTATAAATTAGCGAAACAAACGCGGGCTAGTTATCCTAGTTATACCCCACGTGCATATTAACTTTCACGGGCTTTCGACCCTAATGCCAGGGCCTTTCTCAAGAAGGACTCCGACCTGAAGGTCAAAAGCTGCTTACGTTTAGGAGCTCGGTTTCGTTCTCTTTGTTTGATTGGGGTTTAACGCCGTACCGAAGGTTATTGGCGGTGTGTCAGCTAATTAGGTGAAGAGGACCACACTGGCTCCACTAGCCACAACACAAAGACTTCACAGGACAACCACAGAACATGATACAAAGACCACACACATATCGTCTTCTTGTTGACCATTAGCTCCGAGAACACCAGGGCAACAGGAACGTCCCATCCAATCACCCACGTCGTGTTTCAAATGTTGAGTACAGGTACCAAAGTACTGTTAAATACTGAACGGATATGAGTTTAAAATGTGGATGAGCGTTCGAATGATGCATCTATCGCTAGTTACACCCAATAAGCAGGGGTGTTTTAAGAAGCACAGAAAGACTGCTACAGAAATATTGGACAAAAAAGATTCCCATATATAAGTATTATCATTATAACAGCACAAAGTATTCATATATGTTAGTGGAGTATAAAATCACATCAAATATATTACAGATTGGTCTTTGTCGGGCAGGCATATCTAGTTAACATACAGTCTATACAATTGTATTTTACCACAAGTCAATTCAAAATATTCAACAAATTTACTTGTACGCAGAAAGACGTCATACAATTATAACATTCATGTGAACAAAATATTTCTCCCAAAATAGTGAAGGCATATTTATAACCACTTACTAGTACATATATTCAAATAAACAAAAAATCCCAAATCGACATCATAACGATCACCGACAACATATACCTGTTGTGTTATGGCACGTTTTTACTAGGCATCCATTTTTTCATCCAGATTCACAAATAATGCTCCACAAAAACCCTTAGCTTTGGTAAGAATCTCACATTTATTGTTTCTCTGTTTTGTGCACTTGTCTGTTGTTTCCAATAATCCATTTGACAGATTTAGAAAAGTGTAGTTTCTCTCCAATACGCTGGTCAAAACATTAAAGCCATTGATCAAAATAGAATTCAAGAGCGCTGACTCACGGCATTTCCCGCACCAGTTACGCTGTAGCACATGGTCCAAAATCAAACAAATGCAGTTTACACAGCTGCTTACAAACAATGAAGGCAAATAATTATCACTAAATAAAGAATTTGTGTTGGATGAGTGCGCGTTTTTCGCAAATTTCACAACCCTGACTCAGTCCGCTGATTTGCCTCTGATGCCGCTGCTTCGTCAATATTATCCACAGAATAAGGAGCCTGAAGCATTATAGCTAGAGTTAGAGTCAAAGTGAACAGAATAAAACACCAGAGTAACAAACGATCAATTACCAAGGCTACCTGTTGCCATTCCTGTTTAATGGCTTCCCGTCTGTCAGAGTCCACAAGACGGATTTCATTCCGCTCAATCGTCTGATAAACTTTTTGAAGAACTCTCATAAACTGTCTTTCAAAATTTTCAGCAGATGGACCATTCGTTGACGGAGGGTTCAACAAATGATTAAAACGAGAATTTATGCCACCATTTTCTGATCGACCGTCTCCTTCAAACTTCGTATCAGCCATTCTTCCAAACGACCCCTCCTTCATTTGATGGCAATCCTGCAGGACAAATTAAACAAAACAGTACAGGACGAGAGTTCACATAGATTCATATTCATTTGCTGCCTGCTATTTTAACGCTTGTATCAAAATTAAATTCAGGGTGTACCTCACCTAACGTAACCCTTCGTATGTTTTCAAACTTCTGTTACTAGCTACCGGTAAATTAGATCAGAAACATACTTTGGCATTGTCTATTGGTACATTATCAATGTCGCCCCTGCGGTTGCACGTCGCCAATAAGCTACTGACATATAGCCTATAAAAAGGAGATAATTTGTCAAGAGTGAAGACTGACAGACTCAAACACGTTACCATATCGTTCATATGAAAAAGAACAGTAACCAGTATTTGAGACAGAGTTTGTTTTGTTTTTTTCATTTCACATACATACGTACGTACTTATAAATAGCGGAAGGCTCAAGGAAACAGAATACTAATGGTATGAACATGCCTTCTAATATTACCTTCATGCCTTTCATCGGACAGTTCGCCTCGAAATCTTCTTGTCCAGATAGTTTGAATTTCACGTAAGATTTCGCTTTGCTCATATAATCGGGCGTAAACTAATGCGGAAATAAAAAAGAGAACATATTCAGAACCACATAATTGTATAAAGTAATTAAAGTATAATTGTTAAACGATCTCTCTGAGTTAACGGCCATTTCACTCGCCTCAGGCTCTGCAATCCTGACAATCACCTTGTCAGACAATAAAGTGTAAGTTTGGTAATATTAGTGAGTCATTGTTTTTTCAATATGTAGCTCGTCTGTAGGGATGAAATGTGTTTAAATTGCTGTAAGACTCTAAGTTAAGTTCCATTCTCATGGTAGACAGTATACTTCAGTGATTTGTTTTCCGTTATTAAGTAATTTGGTTCAAGATATTGCTTCACCAGTAGATGATCCCAACCAGTGACACTGATCGAAACTCTGCTTATGTAGTCAACACATATTGTTTTAGGAATCATTTCTCAACGTTGGCAGCGATTGAAATGAGTGAATGGACTGCAAGGCCTGGTAGAGGCTGGTTGTTTAGCTGGTGGACATATGGCGGGAAGCATTGCCTCTGATGAAGTGTAATGCATAGTTGTCAAGCTATATACTGATGCTTCACTGTAACAGCCTATGTGACAGGCAGTGAATAATCTAAAGAATGATAAGAAGTCCATTAACCAGAAGTGTGCAACTCCGTACTCATTATTGTAGATACATGTTTTAAGAGATAGGGTGACGTAGAGTGTAAATTGTGCGCACTCGGTTCGCAGTATTGTCTGCCTGGCGTCGGTTAAATTGTTGCCGGTAACTCTCGCCAAGCATCGGTAACTATCGGTGACTCTATTTTATTATATGGTGCTGTGGCTTAGATCGATCGTATCTATAACTTTGTTGAGATTTATTTCGTAAGTATGTCTTTTTTTATATGCCGTACACGCTACTGATATGAGCGCTGTATACTTCCAGTTAATGCAATTTTGGTATGACGTCAATCATAATTGTAGTTCGATGCACGACATTTACTCCCGTTGGTATAGCTGACCTGTGTGCCCGGTTTTCGTGGACGTCTTTATATCTGAACATTACGCTTACTGATCTCGTAATTCGCTATCAAGAGGACATATGGATGACTGCATTTCAAATTCTTTCCAAATATCGTCTTGAGATTACAAGCCATCCCGAAAATCATTTTCAAATTAGAACGTATCTTAATGATAGCCACTTTGTATTTTGAACGCATCCCAAAAAGCTTTTCAAATTACAACTCATTCAATTATTTTGTTTTCAAACAAATACCGTTTTCAAAATTAAACGCACCCCAAAGATCTTCTTCAACGTACAAGTTATTCCAACGATTAATTTTTAATACTCAGTAATACTTTTATACTAAAAGTCATCTGAAATATTGTTTAGAAAATATAGAGCGTTCCAAAACACCGTTTTCCGATTATAGTGCATCCCAAAGATCGTCCTTTCAGTACAAGTTATTCCAATGATCAATTTCAAGTAAGAGCTCATACCAAATATCGTTTTCAAATTAGGTTTACCTCAAATATTGCCTTCAAGCTGCAAATTATCTAAAAGATCCTTTTTAAATAACAAGCTATCTCAAAAATCGGTTCCAAATCAAAGAGCAGCCAAAGGCCGTTCTCAAATAATAGCTCATCCCAAAGATTGTTTTCAAATTGCAACCAATCTCAAAGACAGCTTTCGCATATATGCTTATCCCAAAGATTTTTTTTCAAGCAATGATTCTTTCCTTCAGATCACCTTCAAATTATAAGTCATCTTATAAAGATAGATTTTGAAGTTACAACTTATGCCAAATATTGCTTCAAATTTCAACTCACCTCTCAGATCATTTCTAAGTATCATGTTACTTAAGAACGATATTTTCAAATAAACATAAAGATTATCACAAGCATATGCTATAAACCGTCCATAAGGCGGATAGCCTTCTTGTATAACTGCCAACTTTTAAGTGTCACTTTAACACATCTCCAGATTATAATTAAGGACAACCGTCTTGGGAATTATACAAGCCGTGATTTCACCTTGTAATTGTAAGGCATCTTAATGAGTATATATTTCCAAAAACCGATTAAAGATGGCGTTACGACTTCCTCGTTATAACCGTGGATCTCATCTCAACCAGTGTGAATCTCGTTAAATCGACCAACTGTTTCACAAACGACTAACCAATGATGTAAATACCAGCTAATTGGGAATTTTTAACAGTATTGAATTGAAAGGCTCATGTGAAACAATTGGATGATTACATAAGAAGTTAGCAAAAAATTTTATATTTGTATATTTTGCTGTTTCCTTCTGTGATGTTTTTCAGATAGAAACACAAGCTGTAACAAATGAATTAGGCACTTTAAAATAAATCAAGAGGAGTAAACCACAAACGGAAAATAACTCATTCATGCAAGTCTAATAACTTTTATTTGTTTATCTATCGTGTTTATCTGTGTTGTTCTTACATCCGGTCCAGATATGCATGACACTTACCGTAGTAGAGGTCCGGTGGTCGGGTAAATCAAGTCGCAGGCACAATATTTTAGACAGCAATCCAAAACACATTTTCTTGACGTATTTCGGAACCTCTCTGCCTCTAACACCCTTATGATGAATATTCAACGTGAGAACCGTAAAACCCGTAGCGAAGGACACAATGCATATTGTTATCCCGTAATATAATCCTGCAGGGAAAATCATTATTCAAATTAATAAGATTCAATCATTATCTGCATAAATAGTAAATGCTAATATTGACCTAATTACGGTCTTGTTGCAGCTAGGGCATAATTTGAGTTTAATTCTTAACAAGTACATTAGTAACCACACTACGTACAGATTAACATTAAGGATACCGTAAAGCGATATTTTCAACCGCCATAGTTTGCCTAATTAGACGTATAACAGCGAAACGGAGGGATAAATATGCATTGGGAATTCTTGTTATTTTTTACGCAAGGAATGAGTGCTGATGAACTAGTGCGCTGTATTGATAGCCATTTTGAATTTTGAATGCAATTTACAAAAAGACAAACAAGCGAATGCAGAACTTCTCTCAAAATAAAAGAAGGAGACTGAGCCAAAAAGATGACTTGGAGAAGTTGTGTTCAAACAACAAAAGCATAAGTTACAGATTGAATAGTTTATATCCCAAGAATCGTTACATAATCAAGCAATTTATGTCGCACTTTAAGTTGCTCATAAATATGAAGCCGATCTGCTTTTAGAAATCCGCCTACGCTTGCAAGTTATAAACCAAAGAGCACATTGCTGAACTTAGCAACCATATTGTTTCCAAAGAGTATGTTTACCGTTGCACTTGATACTTGATATATAATGAATCTGAAAGCGAATAAATTATCCACCCGCTATTCATGTCGACTGATGCTGTCATTTTGAGGGTAACCACATCACGGTTGTTGTTGAGGCAGTTGCCATAATGTTCTGCTTTAACCAGACAACACCCATAAAAAGGGCTGTATTTGTTGTTAATTTGTAATTAAACTACTGCCTCAACATTTATCACAAAAAAATCCAGTTGATGTCAAATGCAGAGGCGGTAGAGACAACAGTCACCCTACGATGTTTAAGAACATACGGAGTTTCGTTATGGGACATTGAATGTAAATATTATATCATTATATACACCCGTTTTGTTAAGAGCACTGTTTACTGGCTAAGATGGGTCTTCGCCAGGAAACGTGTTTGACGCTTCATTACATTTATCCAACATACTGTTATAAAAGAACAATATTTTCTTAATCATGATATTACTATTTGCACAAGCATTAGACTATTTGTGTGAATTTTAAAACTTGAATTGTATGTAAGAACAGGGCTGCTTTATGGATCATGCTCACTAAAAAGGCTGACACTGCAACAGCCAACATAAACGTTTTAACATAAACTTTCTAATTTCCCTCAAGGCACTCATCTATTTCCACCAAAGAAGTCCCTTTTAGCTTTTTCTGATATCGTCAAGTCATCACCTGTTTAATCATTTTAAATCATATGATAAAAAACAAACAAGCTAATGATTTCCCGGCATTGACCGCTGCACTTAATGATTCTTAAATAAAATCTAAATATCTCCTTATGACTCACCTATCAATGGCAGATCGTCCGATGTAGGAGGCATATTCTCTGCTACTAACATCATGAAGACAGTCATTGATAATAAAGTTGTAATTCCCATAGTCACTTTCTCTCCTGAATCAGAAGGTATATAAAATCCTAGGAGAGCTACCAATGTTATTAAAACACAGGGAAGCACCATGTTGAAGACGTAAAATAGAGGACGCCTTCGTATACGTATGTAAAATGTAATATCCGGATAAGGTTCGTTGCAACACGAATAATACACAACATGGCGCTTTACTTCTAGATTGAGCAAATCCCATTCACTACTTTCTATGTAGTTCGATATGTCGCCTTCATGTGAATTCATTGTTAGATTTATCTGGTAACCATCGTACGTCCATGAGGCGAATACCATCTTACATTTCTGTTCGTCAAATGGGAAATATTTCACATCTATCATACAGGAACTCTTAAAGATGATCATCGATAACCAGGTCACGTTACCGTCATGTGACACCATCACATTTGTGCTTATACTTGACATATATGATGACACATCCGCGCTGTAAATTAAGCGGAAGAGGAAAGAATTATTATATAATGGATACCAGTGTTCAGTAACAGCATTCGTAGTTACGTTTGACCATCACAAAGTCTATAATAGAAAACTTTTTTTCCCTATAATAAGTGTTATGTTATATTAAGGATAATTGTAAATGTAATTTTGTTCAGGTATTGTATTACTAGACCCCAGCAGGGCCGCCAAGATCATTTCTATACATCAGGTTATACATCATCCAGGGCCCTATGAAAGTTATCAGTGGGCCCCTTCCTGAAACATGGGGCTACTTCTCTATTAAGAATTTTATATCCACCACACGAAATTGTCATAATGTCACATATTCAAAAAAGCACACATTTTACTTTGTTTGCTTTACTCTTACGCCAACATTTCCCCGTTTGGCTTGTGAGACCCCCAAACTCATGGACCCCGGGGCACCGCCACAGCTGAACCCCCTCCCCATCCCTCGCCGTGGGCCTGGACCCCAGGTTATTTCATACACAATTTGAATTACGATTGAAAGCTTAGTGACAGAACTGACCATACACTCTCATCTATGTTTAACCTCTTCTTCTCCACATATATCCCTGTATCGTCATAAGGTGTTAGATAACCATGACGAGGGAGACCTTCGTTCTTCTGACAATGGTCATTCTACGCCCGATTGCGACACAGGCATATGTATTGAAATGCTGTGTACCCTTACAAAGAATTGTTATTGTGAATTTGGTATTATTATTTCATTGATTTAAAGCGTCTTTTTAAACTCTTTTTCTCTTCACTGACGACTTTTAATTGCCGGCGTTTGAAGGAAATCTCGTAAGAAGCGCCCGCTATATTCGCACTCATCAGAAAGATCCATTTATTTTACCACTGGTTCTAATCAGGCGCGAACGAGTCATCGATACATTGACAGGTTCAATGTGTAATCACATAACAACGACACCGCTTCAGAAAGTATGGATCATGTTCAATTATCTTACCCCGCTTATAATTGTAGTTCAAATCTCGCCGGAACATATGGCCTGAGGTCCAGTACGTCAGTGCTGTTATTTTTACAGACTCGACTGTACGTTTTGCAGTCAGTTTAATTTTATAATTTTATTCTTACAGACTCGACTGTACGTTTCACATTCAGTTTAATTTTATAATATTATTCCTACAGACTCGACTTTACGTTGCCGTGTGCAGTATATTTTATTTTATAATTTAACTTATAGAATATGTACCTCTGAACTGCATAACCCCTTGGTACATCCTGGTGAGATGCTATTCCTTATCGACTATACCGGGCATTGGTCATAAATATTAGCTAAACGTTCGAAGCGTGGCTATGGGAGATCACTAAGCCAATGTTATGTTTAATACATGTATTTGTTCCATCCTTATATCAATACCAACGTAACTATTTCTGTGTGAATATTGAAAGTTTAACAGATTTAACAGGGTCATATAAGCTAAGGTGTAGTGTGTTCCCGAAAAGGCAAAAGCGTGTTTAGGCTAAGCCAGCTAGACAAATCTTCTTAATTATAGCCTTACTTGTTATATAATAAAACATCTGGTTTCCAAACATCAGCGTGAGGTAAACGAACAACCTTTATTCCACCATATTTACCCGGATCCCATTTGATATTCTCGTCAATCCAGGCCTGCAAAAGACATTGCGACATTCCAAAGACAGAACACAGCAATAATCCTACATAATGTACTACACTACAACTTGCTTGTGTGTCGACTTGATTGGGGTTTAACGCCGTACTTCACTTATATGAATACCATGGCCTATGTATAGAGAATGGCAGACATGGAAATATACCAGTATCTGAACGTTTATGTATACAATGTAATATGGGAAAAGTCGAGAAAAAATACATCTTTTTATTGTGCTGTCCATTATACAGCTCATTACGTAAAAAGTTTTTCGGGCGATTTTATCTGTCCTGGCCTAGCATATATAAATTTAATACTATAAGTTATACCACGGGTTTACGTTGGATACAGCCTGATATTTGTCGAGATGGTTAGTATTTTCACGAGCCCGTAGGGCGAGTGAAAATACTAACCTTCGAGACAAAATATCAGGCC
>JAQQZZ010133852.1:0-13600 GCA_030265115.1 Mopalia vespertina | reverse complement strand
TACACTTTTATAAGACTTTCCAAGGTGGGATAGACAAAAAAAAACCACTGTGATCGATCTAATCAAAATTTCTTTTAAAATGAGGCATCGTTTACTAGTTCAAGGACTATTTTACAAGGTCAACTAATCTATTGGGTCTTATCGTTATTGCACTTCGAGAAATAAACCATGAAAAATAAGCTCTATTTTTTTCTGTTGACATTTACTCATTTTACAATATATTTGTAAATAATAATTGGATTTTCATAACATTCACATATTTGTAATCCTGAGTATTCAAGCTTTCCAAAAATATATGCATATATATGGTATATGGTTTAGATTTATACTCTTCTGCATAATAGACTACATACACCAGGTGTTCTGAAAACCGACCAAGGGGTCCAGCAAGACCTTAAATGCACGGTAAACTATAAATATATATGAAACTCTCGATCCAATTAACAATTACCGTTGATTAAGAAATCAGCCAATCTAATCTCACTTTGTGCTGCATCGTATATAACCCTTCTGTGTTTAAATTTAGAGCAACATGAGACAAACGATTTTTGTCATTTGAAATGTAACTTTTCTTTTGGCGATAACATCACTTCCTGAGTCAAAATATATATACCAACAAAGCTTTATATGGATTAGAAGTATAAAATCTACACAGGAAAATTAATATGTAAATTGTAACAATAGAAAGTTCTGTCAATTGCGATAATAGCCCCCAAAAAATTGGTAAATATATATACTAGTTAAAAATTATTTGCTATTTGAGATTTTCAAGGGATCGAACTGCCAAATTTTCAACAGAGAACAGAATGCCTGGTGATTTTTACTTTCCTATTAGTGCTTGGGGGTAATTTCCTGTGGCCCTGATAACCCCATAGCTCAATCGGCTATAATCTGGCCTTGCGTCATTCTCCTCATTGTGGTGTCATCACGAAGCTTGCTCGTGATAGGTGTATGGATATGTGATACAAATCATACATTTTGTTCGCCGGAAGCCTTTTTACAGCCGTGTGCGCACACTGTACCCAGACACATAAACAAACAGGGCTTCATCCAAGCTACGAATTTCATATGGCTTTCTATAAATACACAAAGTTGGTTTAGGAATATACATGATGTCCTTAAGCCAAAACCTACGACCCTCGAGGCGGAGAGCAAGTTAACGCGAGATGGGTCTGGTTCTCTCGAGACTATGCATTGTCAAGATCACAAGTGATCGCGGAAGCTTCCGTGACTGTGAGTTTATTATCGATATAAATGGGAGAATCATTTTACTATAAAAAAAACTTTAAAACAGATGGGCAAGTAAAATTGTGAAATTGCAGATGGTGTATATAGGATAACCGCTTGCGATTTCCTTTCCATCTTTTACCCAAGCTATGTTTATGGTATTCAAACTTCACTGTGTTATACCCTTACTATATTAAAAACACATGCCTATATATACGCCTTTATCATAAAGAAAGTCATGACAACCCAGCATGTTTCATATAAGAAACTAAGAAGATACCGATAAAAAAGATAACCTTTATCATAATTACATCTTCCGTTTTTTTTTTAAATCGACCCTATACGAGGTTATATACAGCGGATATATATAAAGGAATCACGAAGTCTATATTGAAAGCCAAACTGTCAAACGATCATCCAGGCTCAGTACAAGGAGATGTCTGAACAGTTTGGGTCGAACGGTTCCCGTGGTTAAAGTGAACAATCTTCCGAAAGGTGATGGAGACGTTACAAAAGTCTAAAATTATGTCACACAGATGTTTATTGGAGTCTCGCATCTGACCCACGCGTGGCGGCAGTCTGTGCCGCAAGCCATATGCGGTACGTCATTTCGGGGAAACCCCAAGTGCCAGAGGTGGCCACGTGTCTGAAGCTGGCATTATGTAACCCTCTTCGAAACTGCATGGCATCTCCTGTATATCCCGTATTAACTTCCAGGCAACCGGTATAAGATTAGAGTCATGCTGGGGTTCTTCGCCAATATACGTTATACAGGAATCGTGTCTGTTCGGGAATAGCCATCTGGCCTGAAGCGCCTGTTGTACACAACCCAACAGAGAATTGCCTAAGGAGGAGTTTAGAATTAACCCGCATTCCGAGAAGGACTATTTACCAGGGCAAAAAGGTTTCCGTTGTCGAAACTAATTCAATCAACTATAGGCAGGTGGTCTTGAATTAAGTATAAGAGTTGGAAATGGTATTCGAATATAGAATTGTTAAAAACAAACTATGCATAAGATAACTCCGTTTGTAGAACATATATCTGATAAAGACCTTTTGAAAGGAGAAGACATTGACGTCAGTATCTGAAACCCTTGCATGTCTATACATTAAAATAACGCTACCGTCACAGAAATGTCTTCAAATTTCGCGCATTTGTTAAAATACGCAGTGTCATCCTGCATCGATGTCTTGTTCGTCATGACGTTCGTTTAGTGGTTGATGTGATTGAAAATATACCTATACGTACTATAATGGGTTAATTGTAGTTGTGTCATGTTAGTAGGCCTATTGACGTATAGCAATTGGATTCTGCCTTCCAGGTCTTTGTATACACCATGTGAAAATCTGTAGGCTACCTAATAAGCGATCTAATAACCAAAAACGGTATGCGGGATCTACGATCAACAGGATGCATCTTTTGGGATGATTTATACCCTGTTACTTTAGTGGCCGGGACACTTTTCGTGTGGTCGCAATGTGTAATCATATGCGAATAATACGAATTCATTACGTAATTATTGAGTTGTTTTTAACTCCATACGTTGGTCTGCATCCATTAACTAATTCCTCAGATTTGTTTATATACATGTTCGGGTTTTTTTTTTAGTTTAAAGTCAAAATATATCAGTTGGGCTATATCAGAGTATAGGTCTGCCTGACAAGCAATTTCCTTTCAAGGATGCCTCGTACATTTTCCAAAATAAACAAAGTATTAGAAGACGCCATCTTGTTGAAATATCGATAACGAAACCGAAAATGATTGGATATAATTAGCAGTATAGGCGATAGGCACTGATAGATGGAGGTAAGGAACTCTACATCGAATATTTAGGTCCACATAGGCTAAGAATTGTCAGTATTATTTCTGTCCGAAAAGGCGTAAATTGGTAAATAAAGCAACAGCCTCCTACGGAAAGTGTATCGTTAGTGCAGTATAGCGTGCATTGACGAATACCTGAATCTACACCAGAGGGGCCGGGTTTACATCTAATAGGCTTACAATAAGTTAACACGCCACATATAGTAAATTGGATTATAGCTGCAGGGTTCTTATAAGACTCATGCAGCAACTTCATCCATTCTCCATGTGACGACTATTAAACTCCATCGTCCTGAAAGCGTCCGTGAACAATCAGACCGTGGGGAAGGTAGGTCTACATGTGGATGTTGTCTTTTAAGCAGATATATACGTTCCTTACTCAGACTTCATTCAGGGCTATTTATATAACAAAATGCACGGTCCGGGAACGAACATGGTTAAAACACAAACATATGAATGCCACAAGCAGCCGGCCTCCTATATATCGGAAGCACGTGGCGAGGTTCTCCGCGTGCAAGCACCATGGTAACCACCAACTCATCTTTCTTGGAAAACTGGGTCTGTGGAGTGGCTTAATATGGCAGATGTTAAAAGTAACTCTGGCGAAACTAGTGTTCAAGACGATGGTGCGGCTCTAGTATGTTACAAGCTACAAACAATTTATATACTCAAGTCTTATACCAAAGAAGGTCCCCAGTAATTGGTTCTCAGTCGCGGAACAACGCATTGCTGTATCGTTATCATTGCATCCAGTCTGCGAATTGAATTAGCTTAAGAATTACTGGACTTGTTTAATAAGTAGCTTTTTACAAAGTGTGCAATGACATTTGCGACTCCACCAAAATATGTAAACGCGGATGCATAGGGATTTAATCCTCGTATTATTTGTTGGATTTTTAACCACCAATGGATTATTAACAACAGTATTTTCTTTTATTAAAATAATAACTGTGAAATTCGCCAATGGAAAATTGGGAACAATTATAGCCTATTATGGAAAGTTATTTGTTAAGACTTTGCGTCTAAGTGAGGTCCCCTTAAAGTGACCTGGTCACCCAAAATGTGTTTCATCAACAAGACGTGACTTCCACCATATAGACAAGTATTGAAGTTATTAATAATAAAACCAACCATATCAAACATAAACTTATTAAATTAGTTCAAAAACAAAAACAAAAAAACAATATTGCAAAGTTTTAGATAACCGTGTCACTTTGAATTGTGTATATTTATTTATTTATTTTTTAATTTATTTATTTTGTTCTCTGTATTTTTGCTTTTTTGGGGATCATACTCTGATAGATCGATTATCTTATTGATTGATTCATTGGTTGATTGCTTGGTTGATTGATTGATTGTTTGGTTGATTGATTGATTGGTTGATTGATTGATTGATTGGTTGGTTGGTTGATCGAATGTTTGATTGTTGGATTGGCTGATTGATTGATTGATTGATTGGTTGATTGGTTGGTTGATTGGTTGATTCGTTGATTCATTGATTGATTGGTCGATTGATTGATTGATTGATTGATTGGTGGGTGGGTGGGTTGATTGATTGATTGATTGATTGATTGATTGATTGATTAATTGATTGACTGATTGGTTGGTTGGTTGGATGGTTGATTGATTGATTGCATGTTTGATTGGTTGATTAGTGGTTTGATGGATTGACTGCTTGACTGATTGATTGATTGATCGATTGATTAATTATTTATTCAAATGTCACATATACTATTTACAGCGTAACAAACTGCACTGACATATTATTGAATGAAACAAAAGCTTATTCTAAGGTATACATAAGATTATCCTCGCTTTAGTTGAGAATTTCGCTATAAGGTGTAAAATGGTCAATTATCATGACACAAATGTTGCGTAGGGAATGCGAGAAGCTATAAAGCTGACGCACTGTCACTGGAATAATTTTTGTTATTAACGAAGTAAGACGAAAGTCTTATGACATTTTGTAACAATCAAGTAGGCCTACCATCCAGCTTCAACGCAGACTGCAACTTTGAGATAAAGTGAGATAAACCCGCGCCTCCACTTTTTTTACCAAGTGCCACGAGGTCGTGCTCTTTTCTCTTAGCCACAGTTACGGGAAAATCCAACTGCTTAAAAATGTATAAATGTGTAATGTCGGTCAACATACAATGGGACCAGTTTATGATTCAAGAATGGTTAAATTTGTTAGTAACTTTAAAAATGGAATTGCATTGATCTACAGATGTATCATACATTTGTATAGTCCAGATGTATTTATAGGGCAGTAATTTGGCTGGCGACGACTGCACAATTTTCGGTAATTTACCGAATATCACTACACAAAATGGTCCTGGTTTATGACCAAGCAGTCTATAGTTACGCAATGCCATGGAGGTTGGGTGGCGACGGATTTAATCAAATGAGCCTTAGGATCGAATCTCTACTTCTTCATTTTTTTTTTTATCTTTGTTAAATATGGATTCAGTTGATGAAAATTGTGTGACCATTCTATACGTCCACAAACCCACTTTTCAGCGGAAACATTACTCCAACTAAAACATAAATGTATTCTGGATACACACAAGTCATTAAAACGGCTCATCCACTTTCGACCGAAGAAAGGCGAGTGCTACCGAGTAAGTGTAGCTTAGAATTGAGCAAGCATTGTGAACATATTTTAGCACAACAAGTTAAATTTACATCTCTAAGAAAGAATAGATAGATTGATTGATTCATTCATTGATTTATTGATCGATTGATTGATTGATTGATTGACTGAATTAATGAATGATTGATTGATTGATTGATTGATTGATTGATTGATTGATTGCTTGATTGGTTGGTGTTGTGCGCCATGCTCAAGGGTATTACACTGGTATGACGGTGGAGGCAAGCTAATTTGTCTCTCTCCATTTATTCACTAGCACAACCATAAAATAGTAATAGTAAAAGTTAATCAAAACAGCATTACTACCTTTAAAACCTGTCTTTCGCCAGAGGGCCAGGTATAATCGAACAATGCCTGAGTCTTTTTAATTCTTAACTGTATACCAATGTGATTGAACTCTATCAGATTTCAAAGTGATTTATACCTGGGCTACCTTCGTATTACTACGCCAGTACAATCCGTGAAGTAAATATACTTACGGAATGTATTATTGGCGTATAGTAAAACAAAGGCAGTCTGGACATTGCACCTGTGAATACCACGTTATTAGGATTTTACAAAACCTATATCGAATCCCGGTGGAGGCAAGCAAATGTTTCTCTCTTCATTCATTCAAATTATATATACCACTAAAAAGTTGAAGGTTTCAAGGCCAAGTTTGGGTGTCATTGTATTACGTCCCGTCTTGGCTTTCTTCGTTGCCAGTGGTGTCAACGGTGGCGTCCTTCATCCATTGGGTTGGTTTGCGTCATATGAATGAAATAACATTAAATACAAACAATCGGAGATAAAGATGAGTTTCAGGGTGTCTAGAGCCAGTCTTTCCCCCAAACTTACAGCATCAACTAAACCAGCCTGAATGCATAGTGTCATCTATAATAGGCCACTGGTCAGATTTCATATAGTTACATTATATGCTTAATAATGATACCAGCATCTAAAGTGAAATGACATCTGGAAACTATCAAGAAGTTGACTCGTCACGTGTCAATTAAATATTATGTATTGCAGTTCGCAGAATTCACGAGATTGGTGTTGACGTGAAGTGTATACCTCCATAAATGTCTTGATTTCTACATCTCATTACCTCTAAATACACATGAGGGAAGCAGTTACTAGTTAGCCGTTTCAGAATGATACAACATGTGTTTAACAGAACTCTGCATCTTCCCTTTCGAGCCACTTCAGTAGTCCTGACGCATTACCTATGTATATGAGGAATCCCCCTACACCCCCATCATCTGCAAGGCCTCCCCCCACCAATACAATAAACGAGCTAATATATGCAGAGTTTTGTATCTCTTAGTCTATCACATCATGTAGCCTTATCTATAGATTCAGAGCTGGAGTGCACATAACTGTGTATTTTTAAGTTTTTACACACACCGATTATTTTGTATTCAATTAAATACGGTTCAATAATGTTTAGTATACACTTAACTCACTGAGACGTTTTACGCGATCTTAAATCGCTCAGTATACCCTCTTTAAAATTGTGGACATACAAATCAAGAATCAGTTGTCAAATCGCCATTTTCTTCTATCCCGCCGTGAATGTAGATTGTCGGAGAACGTCCGGTAACTTTCATTTTTTCACACAACAAGGCTTGTTTTCTTCATAAAAAGATACAGCAGTGACTAGATGGGTATATATATTTCTAAAAGCAATCACACTGGCACAGGGATGTAGATTAATTAAAATCGCTGAATCATCTTATGTTTTAGATAACTCCCAGAGACAAATTTCTTATATATATTTTGAATAAATGAAGAGAGAAAAATTTGCTTGCCTCCACCGGGATTCGAATATATGCCTGTATTTAGCCGGTAGGTCTGCTAAATACAAAAGTAGTCGCACTGCATCCAAATCCGATGCAGAACGACTACACGGTTTAGAGCATTTAAACTCTATAGCTAATTACCTACGTATGATGAATCCCCAACCACCCCTAGAGTGCCAGCCCCCTTCATCCGCAATGCCCCACCCCACCAAAGCAAGAACTCTAACACACCTGGACTACAATGGTTTCCATTTTATACTACACATTACGATGACTGCTCCTCGACTCCACAGACTAACTTAAAAAGGTTACAGGTGCTAAAAATAGCCATACTCTATCGCGTATATTCCCACAGAACCTCTGCGAGTTATCTTTACTGTGTTCAGGAACACTGTGAACAAAATTCCAAAACGAGGCTGGCTATTTTGTGCTCCGAATCGACCATTTACATAGACGCTTGTAAAACAACATCCAATCAAATACTTGGATGCAGACATTGACGAGATGTTTGCTGTAGCGGAAAGCCTCTGGTGACAGTAAAAGAGGAACAACTCTGTTTCTATAAATAACTCTCTTCTAGACGCTGGACGAGGGCGCTTTTAAGGTAATACAGAACGGCAGATAGCGAGGATATAGACAAGGAGCCAGTGCATCTCTCTACCAGTGTGGTATTGATACAAGAAGGAGATACTGCCACTTTTCAGTTAGAAAAGGTATCATAGCCGTACATGTGTGTACGTTTCTATAGGGCTATCATAAAAATCTAACGCTTTCTTGGAATGGAAGTTTAACGAACGCGTGTGGCGAATTTTCATTTTATGTCCCGCAGAAATATTGATGTCTATATGTAGGCTCATCTTCTCTAGCCAAGAGTTTTATTACGAGCTATTCTGCATTACAACACTTGGCGAATTATTCGCATATAATCGGACTCGGCTTCCAAGCGATTGATTGGATGCGTGGGAACTTGTACGCAACCAATGTTGTGGTACGAGAGGACTCTGCTAGTACAAATGACAGCGATAGTCAATAATGAAAGTGGGAAATGTTGTCGAAAAAGGGATATGTTCGAGGTATTCAACCAAGTCACTCAGAGTATTGCATATGTACCCACCCCATCTTCTCTAGCCAAGAGTTTTATTCAGAGTTACTCTCATTACAACCCTTGTAGTATTATTCGCATATAAATAGAATTACAGCTACGCCCCCTGGCGGATAAAATGGCCAAGTTTCGAGTGAAAGCGCTAATAACATCTGTTGAATTGTATACTCTATAGTTTTGACAATTTGTTTAACTTTGTAAAGCATTTTTGGCGTATATGTGGAGAGTTGGTGTCTGTAGGGGTTGATACATATACAATACTCTCATTGAGTTGGTTTAAAACTCCGAACATATCTTTTTTTCGAGAACACTTCACCCACGTTCATTATTGACTATCGCTGTCATTTTACTCTCGTACCACAACAACCGATTGGTTGCGTAGAAATTCCCACGCATCCAATCAATAGCTTGGAAGCCGTGTCGGATTTTGTGCGAATAATCCGCCAAGGGTTGTAATGTAGAGTAGCTTGGAATAAAACTCTTGGCTAGCGAAGATGTAGTCATGAGCGCTCAAATCCAGCATCTCTAGATAAGGCAACATGATATGATAAACAATCTAAGATACAAAACTCAGCATCTACTACCAAGGGTGCTCATCCAACAGCTAACAAGGGTTATCTCCCTTTATTGTAAGCCGATGCAAATACACGCAATGATTTGGCCGTAACAATATTGTTATTATTGTTTTGCCATATGAACATTATTTATTTGAATTTGCCATTCCTCCGATAATGGAAATAGTTACCTCAAGATGCTTGGAAATATCATTTTACAATTATTTATGAAGTATTTTTCGTCGTTCTGTCACGCGTGGACAATTATGTAGTATTCATTTCACCTGCATTGACAGGTTTATTGATACAGTCTACACGGAAGGTCACAGAGACTATTCCACAAACCGGTTCCTCCATCAAATCGGAATTGTTTCAGATGAAAAAAGACGGTTTTGTAAAAATGAGTAGGACACAATCGAGCACCCAGTTATTGAATGCGACAGGATAAAAACCATATATGTGGACGTGGAAAATGGCTCAAATATACAACACGTGAATCCTTCCAAATATCTGCTGAGGATATTATATTTGGTTAGAACGTTTGTCAAAAAGCTTTACTTGAAATGACTATAGCTGTGGAACAATTCATTTCTAGTCTTAAAAAGAAATATTACAACACATTGTGTTCAACACACTTACAAACCACTATAATTCAGAAAAAATACTATAAGTTTCAAAACATAATTGTCTAAATGTCCTGCCTATGTATGGTGTATTGTGTACACATTTGGCAGCAATATAAATACAAAAGTAAGATATTTCAGTGTTAGGAGACAAAGTTTGATCGTGCTGTGATTGACAGGTTCTATGGTCTTTAAATATTTGTAATATTATTGAATCTGAATGCATAACCCGTTTTATTATTAGGGACTTGAGATTTTGCAGTGCAAGGAAACGGGAAGTTTGATCGCGCTGAGTTAAATATCTCACAGGGAAGTCATTGTTGAGTTATGGTCTTTAAATATTTGTCATATATAATTTTTTCTATATGCATTATTCGACGAATGCCAGTAGTATAGGAAGGTTAACTTTGGGGCGTTAATTAATTCTCGACCTGGCAATGGCGGAGTATGTACAGTGTAAATGACCGAGCCGTATGTCAAGCTATGGTATGCATGACTTTGACGTTGACAAAAGTGCCTTGAAGTCAATATTTCGTGTAAACGTGTCTCCTAACGTCCTAAAGGGAACGTCACAACAACGACATCAATCAAGTTATCTCCCTTAAAAATGGAAGTACAGATGGTGTTGCTCTGTGGACATCCGGGCATTTGAGCTAGCATTTGCTATTACATCATAAGAAAGGGTTGTTAATTATCATGTTGTGGGAAGGAGATGGGTGACAGCGCACGATTAAAAAAGGGACGGTTGATCATAGGGCTGTCATGGGGTGGTGTGGGTGTCTTCTCGTGATGCTTTGCGCGCCATTGTGGGGAAATCTAAGTCATTTGGGCTAGCATTTGCTATTTCATCAAAAGGAAGGGTTGTTACTTATTATATAGTGGGAAGCGGATGGGCAACAGCGCACGACTGACTGAATAAAGGTTGACCCTATGGCTGTCATGGGTGGTGTGGGTGTCTTCCCTTGATGCGTTGCACGCGATGGACTCTCGTGACAGTTGACGAGATGTGACGAGAGTTGACATGGGGTGCTGTGGGGTCACAACAACGACATGAGGAGTGACCTCCCCTTATGACTAAGGAAGGGTTGACCCTAGTGCTGTCATGTGGGTGGTGTGGGTGTCTTCCCGTGATGCTTTGCGGGCGTTGGACTCCATGAGATCAGATCTTCGCTACACATCACCAACATGGCCGTCACAGCGTGGCGACAGTGTGGGTGTCTTCCCCTTGATGCTGTACGCGCTGTGTAGTCGTTTGGTTAGGCTTTGTTATGACAGCTTACGATAGGTTGTTCATGGTGATAGCCGAAACAGCCTCGCCTAAATATCTAATAAGGACGGTGTTGATCATGTAGTGCGAGGCAGGTGCGAAACACCGCACTGCTGATCAAGGAAGGGTTGTCAGGGGTGGTGTGAAGGTCATGGAGTGCAACGTGTACAAGAAGACAAGAATCCAGGCGATTGCATTTCGAATGCGGGAGTTGTTGGCGCACTTTCAACAGGCTTCCAATTTGACACATCACCGACGTGTGGTCCATGGGGTTTCTCAAACGATGGACCGACGTGCTACACGGCGTGGTCCGAAACTTCAGGAGGGTGGTAATGTGTTGTTAGTTGAGTCAGTACTACCCCCAAACGACCACCTTTAACCACAGAGACCACCTACGGGCGACCAGCACGATGTTCAATCAGGGGACGTCACTGACGCCGTCATCGAGGCACCATACCAATCAATTGAAGATGTTATGTCGGTACCACACCAAGGCTTTGACTTACCAAACCAACCCGTGAGCTCACCACGCCAATCTATACAACCTACGTCAACACTATCACCAGATCCTTTACCCTCGGTCTCTACTGATAACCATACGAAGGGTTATCGAACCTGGCTGATGAGTTCGATACCGGGTTTCAATCGTTGTATGTGTACTGCGACGTGATATAGCCTCGCGTGGTTCGCGATACCCTGGCCCCTTTGTTGCGAACGGTGAGCATCGATCATCGCAACAATGGATTATAAGTGAGCCGTGAATTTTAACATATTAAATACGTCCCGGTGCAGGTGCAGAGTTCACCACGGTGGAAATCGATATAAGAGACGACAACGGACGCTTGGTACCATTCTTCCGTACATGATGTGTTCCAGGGCGTGCCTGTCAAACGAGCCATGAAACGGCGTGCGACTGAAGCCGCCCAACACCTCATCACCTAAGCCAAACACCAGGGGTTTCCACCAGGACAGCAGACACGGCGCACACCAGGACGGTCAGCGGCTCGATCGCGGGATACAAAAGCTCGGTTGACGCGTCCAGGCGTCAGTCAAGCGCGACCCTCAACGAGATAACCCCGACAGATTCAACCCAATATATTCAGCTAAAAGCATGCCGTTCGTACAACCGCCAACGTGTGATGGGATGAACAACGAGTTTGATTCGTGGGCTCTGCGACCGACTCAAGACAGTGTGGTGATGAATCGGTGTGAAACATAGCCCCGTGGCCAGCATTATCGACGGCGTTTTTGTGGAATTCCACATTACCAACGCTGACAATGGATTTGACCAACACCTTTTGTACGTCAAAGAGAAAAACGGCAAGGGTGGGTGGTACGGATTTGGTGGAGGACGATCACGTCGCTCCCACGAATCTGTGGTTATACAGGCTCTGGCAGTAGATCGATGTCCGCTTGAAGGATAAGTTGATGAGTGTCTCCACCAACAGGTACCCTTAAAGGTCTTACATCGAAACTTTTCTGTCTTACGGACGCGAGACGAAAGACTCCCAGCTATTCACAGCCCTTTGACACAAACATAAGGTGGGGCGGTTTAACAGCAACAACGGTGAGAACCAAGGATTCGTCCATCGCATGAGGCACACGGCAGAAAGTCGCTCGATAGACATGTTAGGGCGCTGCACAGGGACATTGTGTTTCAAGACCGATATCTTCTCAACCACGTTTCCATGCGAGTCCGACTCATCCGTTCCAAAGATGTCTTCAGCTTACTCACCAACCAAGAAGAGCGCGATTATAAAGTCGTTTTCCAAGACGTACAAATGCACGTTCGCGAAATACAAATCAGCCCACCGTTAATTAGGTACTTAGGCGACGCTCTTTCTGCCATCATCAGGAACAACATACCTTAAGCTGTCGTAACAAAGCCTAACCCAACGACCACACAGCGCGATAAGCATCACGGTGAAGACGCCCACCCCGTCGCACGACGCCGCACGACACTGCACAACGCCGCCACAACGCCTCAGAACGCCGTCCTCACCCTGCAAGCAGCAGGGGGTGTCAGCAAAGTACCTCTATGAGGCCGCGGCGGCTCCTAGCGGTAGTTCCGGGAAAAATGTCTATGGTTTTACCACCCAAAAAAACAGGTGCAATAGGGTAGAAAACAACGCATCTCACAGGGTAAAAACAAGACAACCAGAGGAGGGGCGCCACCAAAATTAATTTTTAAAAACTGCAAATAAATTGTAAATAAATTTTTTTTAAAATTGTAAAAGTCCTCAAAACTTCTTTCCATTCCTAGACATCAGAAAACCCATAAATTTTGAGAAAAAAATAATAATAAACAAAAGCAAAATTGGCGTTCGATCCGTAGCCCAAGTTTCTCTCTCACATCAGAGACCAACTCAATTATGCTAACAGCCTCTAACGTGAGAGAAAACTGGCGGGCACCTACATCGGCTGTCACGGGAATCGTCACACTCCATACGGGAATCTCACTCCACCGTCGAAATCTAAATGTGGAGAGGCCCAAAAGTTAATAATTTGTTTGCGGTAACTAACGTTATTTTTCGGTTAGGCCAAACCAACTTAATTATTTGTTTGCGATGA
>JAQQZZ010133841.1:0-13601 GCA_030265115.1 Mopalia vespertina | reverse complement strand
CCCCCAATGGACTGAAATTGATAATAAGAATATTTAACACTATTATGGTGTGTTAAAATTTCAGTAACCACTAACATCAATATTCTCTGCTTCATTTAGTCCTATTAATGAGAAAACAGATTTGAGGCTGTTTGTTTTTTGTCACATCAATGTTGACCTTGACGATTCAGTAACTAACTGAAGGTCGCACAAATTGTTATCGAAATTGCTTTTTTGGCTCATCGGCTTTGTCAGGATTGGAGATTAGATCCAGCCAAGTTGAAATAATCTGGTAGCCTTAAGTCAATTCACATCCAAATGTGTAAATTATTTCAATTTTTTTTTTTTGCCGTCTTGGTTTTTATCAGATTGTGGTCCTAGGAAACTAAGAAACCCTAGGCTAAGGGTCAATAAAATATCATTTATGTTCTCCTGGTTGTACTAAGTCCCTCAAGGGTTTTGTTGGGGACTGGAGGGTGCCTCTTGTGTCATGGTGCTCTCTGGGCTAAGGGGCAAAACTATTGATTTATGTATTACTGTTGTATTCCAACACAAAATAACCACACTACCACAACCATAATATCTGCTGTGGTCTTTAGGTAATGAAGTGTTTCCCTGCTGTGAAGTGTTTCCCTGCTGTGAAGTGTTTCTCTGCTGTGAAGAGTTCCTCTGCTGTGAAGTGTAGCTCTGTGGGAAAATGAAGATCCTCCAGAGCACACTCACAGGTTCCTTTATCGAACACAGGCAATAAAGGGAGCCCTACGATGAGGCTCTGGCAATCGCAGGGGTAGTTTTTTTCTGACATTTTATTTTGATTTTTGGCCGTATTTAAGCAAGTCCGAGTGAGCAGATGACAATACGTGGTTTATTAAGTGAAATACCTTTGCTTACGCCGTTAAATCAAACAAACAAGCAAATCCCTGAGTACAAAGTCTCTTACTTTGCCTCTTACTGCACCGTGTTTGGCATGCTGTGCTTGACTTGTATCTTCTTGCTTGTGATATCAAATATGGCT
Source organism: Mopalia vespertina (assembly GCA_030265115.1). Lineage (NCBI taxonomy): Eukaryota > Metazoa > Mollusca > Polyplacophora > Chitonida > Mopaliidae > Mopalia > Mopalia vespertina. The sequence goes on along the minus strand of JAQQZZ010133841.1, from coordinate 12,607 downwards.
TCTTCCACACACCATCCACACTCAATACCTCGAGAGAAACATTTTTCAGTATGGAATTAAACCCTGACAAAACTGTGGTTAGATTATTACACTGAACAATAATCTGTAAATGTTTGTGAGCAAAGATCAAATGTAGTTGACACAGAGTAAATCCTGGCCACTGGAGGGCGCTTTCAGTTGCCATGGTGCTCTCGGAGTTAAGGGGCATCAAAAAACAAATCTGTTTGCAGTGGCTCTGTATTGCATGCTGTGATTATCCTGTGTAACCTTTGTTTGGTGCCAGTGGTGTCAAGGGTGGCTTCCTTTACTGATTGGGCTGGCACATCATCATGTGAGTGAAAGCCTCAAGAATAGGGTAAATACCAACAAACAAACATCAATAGTGTACTGCAAATTGCAAAATCTCTGTACCAAGCCAGCCTATATTTTGGAACCGTTTTGCACGTTTTGAAATAATGAGCAGTGGTAAATGTCAATATTGGTTGTGTAGAATCAAAGTAATATTTTGGCGCTTTGTTTATTCAGAACTGTTGTTTTGCATGAAACTTGTGTAAATATCTGAAAGAAGAGAATCTCCCGGCATGATAACAGAAAATTGATAGAATTGTTTGAACAAACTGATCAAATATCTTTTTGTAAGATTATGGTGTTTACACAATATTTGTATTCCATTAAATTGTAAATTGTCACAAATTGTTGGCTGTGTTTGGTTTACTTAAGAGCTTAGAACTGTTCCGTGGACAAATACGCTCTTGCATAAAATCGTTTAGGCAGGTGTTTATAGACTGACTCTCATATAAAATGGCTTCAAACATAGGAAATGTAACAGTTAGCATGAAAAGATAGATTCCCCTCATAAATTTCTGTCATTGATTTGTAATTCATGTGCTAAGATTGAATATTCTGAGCAGTTTGTAATGATAGTACATGTATGTTACAAACTACGTATTAATCATGATACTGCCATGCCTTTTCTACAAAGGAACCCAAATTTTCCAACAAAGCAAAACACTTCACATTATATGGTTATGTTTGTATGGGTAGAAATTTTTTGTTTGAGTTCATTGTATGTAATACAGGGGTTTAGCCAGGAATCAAAAGTATGGTGTCCAAAATGGTCATTTTGCTTCACTTTTTAAGTACATGTAACTGGGTGTGTAATTTTTACAGTTTTCCTATCTCCTGCATGTAAAAGTTTCTTAAAACAGGGTGTCCAAATGAGGCAATTGTTCAAATCAGGGTGTCCAAAGGATGGGTGGACACCCCTCTGCCTAAGCCCTTGATGTAATATATCCTATTAGTGAAATGCCCTTGAGCATGGGTTTTGAACACTAATCAGTCAATCAATCTTTAGTTTGAAGGTTCACTTGTTCTACATGATTCAAAGCTGTCGTATGAGTGAAATAACCTCCAGTATAACGTTAAACCTCAATCAAACAAGCATTTTACTTGATTCATTGTATCGTATAGTAGTACCGTAGTAGACATATCATTCCACATCAGAACTGGCTTCAAAATATTAACTGTATTCAATAAATACATGTATCTAGTACAATTTGTTTGGATGAATCTGGTTATTTTGTCTTTGTTGCTCAGTATTGTTTTGGATCTGCTAGCTGATTGTCACAGGCTCAATCCACAGTTGACCAAGAAAGGCAATTATTTGTGTTACCAAATTACTAACTTCATTCAATAAACATTCCCTGATTTCCGTCATAATAATTATTGATTGTGTGTTGAACAACATACTGTATTTGTATCCATTTTATTAGACGTTTGCAATAAAAGTCCAAAGAAGCTGATGCATCTTTGGTTTTGCTCTTTTTTTTTTTGCTTCTTATTGTAATGTTTGTTGCCAGTGACGTTTAAGGGTGGTTTTCTTCACCCATTGAGCTGGCCTGTCATCATGTGAGTGAAATGACCTGAACCAAACAAACTCCTCAACCAAACAAACAAATTAATCAGTTGTACAGGTACACCCGATGGAAATGAAGGCTGATAAGCAATCATATTGTCATTAATACAATAACTAGTCAAAATTTAGTGATTTTTCTATGCTCAATGTTATATGCAATATCAGATTATATTTACAAATTGTTTTCAAAAATAACAGCTCATAATCTTTTTTCCTTATTTCAAAACCTGATATGGCTTGGGAAGTGCACCATACAGTTGTGTGAATGAGGTGGCAAATTTATCACAGTGCCGTGTGTGCCAGGGCTAACTGACCAGACTTCCCGTGTTTGCATTCAAAAAGCAAATGTGATATTTTGTTAAATTATGCATGAATTTTCACCTGCTTTTGTTGAATGGTTCGAAGGAATAAAGAGTTAGTATAGGAAATTCCTCAAACTGTTGTTTCAAAAATACCTTATTTCCTGGAAATAGTCTATCTAATTTTCATGTGTCACATTCATTTCAATGTGAAAAGCTCGAATCAGATTAAGAGTTCAGCCTTGAAAGGTTGGCTTTCTGTTAAAAAGCTGCTTTATATGAATAATTGAATACTGCTTTAGACTAAATGAGTGGAATTCTATGCAACTTAAAATCTAGTTCAATTATTGATGGTGCTAGCTTTTTGCTTTCACAGTGTGTTGAATTTTGAAATTTCTATTGCATAAGTTTCATATGGTCACCCAATCCATGTTGTGTTCAAACTGAGACATGCGCCCTCTGACTAAGGCAGTTTATTTGGAGAGTGGCAATTCTGTCTTTACCCAGCACTGCAGGATAATTAACTTTGCAACTTTATCAAAACAGTTTCACATTTTATGGTTGTGCTAGTATCAATTGATGTTGGAATACACCGCCATCATATAACTAAGTAAAATACCGACGGAATAAAACACCAATCAATCAATCTTTTACATGCTGCTACCAAACAGAAATTTGAATAAATTATTAATAAAAAACACCATATTTTTCTGAATTTCCTTTTTATCTGCCTATTTCTTCCATCACATATTGCTCACCTAATAATGGTTAACTCATTTATGTGGTAAAACATTGTGAATTAAATATTCAGTATAGTTGTATGTTCATCTGGAAACTAGTCTTTTCTTAATTTTCCCATATTTTTGTTTGTGTCATTGATGTTGATATGTTTTAAGAATTAACCCTTGTTAGCCTTAGCAATTGGTTGGCAGAAATTTTATATCTCCTTATGTTTACAGTTTATTAAATAACTGTTATGACAGTATGTATTTGAGTATTAGCATTTGACTTTGACAATGGCCCTCTGACTAAGTGCAGTTTGTTTAAAGAGTAGCAGTGCTGTCTTCACTTAGCACTGGAGGAAGATTAACTTTCCGACAGCAGCGAACTCTCACATTTTATGGTTGTTCAATACATCAATCAATAAATCAATCAGTGTTAGAATACACTGCCATCATTTAAGTGAGATACGGCGTAAAACAGCAATGAAACAAACAAACAAATCCATGTTAGGCTGGTGTGTTGTTCTGTCTTGCGTTTTGATGTTAAGAATGTGTCCTTCACCCATTGAGCTGACACATTGAGTGTAATAGGACATAAAACCTCAAACAAACAAACAAAAGTTTAGTATATGTGTATATTTTAGACAGCTAGAGGTTTAAACAATGTTATGTATTTTTTTGCAGGCTAATATATCTCGCCATATTGAAGAAGTTGCTGGAGTATTAGAAGGTAGAGTTCGTCAGATGTGCATCCAGTCTCTTTTAAGTTCCCCAGCAAAAACTGGTGTTAAAACTGTTCGTAAAACATGGCAACTTTGGAACAAATACATTTCAAGGGCAACCAAAGGTAAGAGAGAAACACAACAGAATTTTTTTTTTTTTTAGATAACAGTATTTGAATTGTGTAAAACAGGATTTTGAAATCCACAATAAACATTCATAAAGTTTATGCCCGTGGTTGAAGGGAACTTCCTGTTGCTCTCATAGCTAAAGGATAACATCAAGTCGATTTGTTGTGGCGTATTGCTTTGTGTGTTCTGATTGTATGTGAGTGTTGTTAGTTGCCAATGTTGAGGGGGGATTGCCTTCACCCATTGTGCTGGAATGTGGTGAAATTGTTTAATGTGTGAATTAAAGTCTGAACACAATCAAAAATAAAGTTTAATAAAAAAAGTATATTGCAACTTAATGTCATGTGTACCTTTAGTCATGCGTTATGTTTGATTTGATCTTATGACAGAATATTTGTTATTTTGGGATAGAAGTTACTTAGTTTAAACAGATTCTAGTTCAGTAAGTTTTGCAGACATGTCCCGGAATGGAACCCACATTCCGTTCTACTAAACTGAAGATGGAATAAAATTATTTCAAAAGCTTTATATCTAATCGTGTACAAAGTGTTTATTTGCAGTGTTATTCAGAATTAGTTGGAACCCACAACCCTCGGAGTAAGGCACCAAATTGCCAATAGTTAATGCTGGGCACCTACCCTACTCAGCCAACTGGCCTTGTCTAATGACACAAATAATAGTTCATTGCTCTTATGACCCTTCTGGCTAAGGGCAGATTGAGTGAAACACTCTTAAGCACAGCGTATAACACCAATCCATCAATCAATCAATCTTCGGCACTCTGGCTAAGGGCAGTTTGTTTGAAGAGTAGCAATGATGTCTTTACTTAGCACTGGAGGACAATTAACTTTCCAACATTATGGAAACACTTCACATCTTGGTTGTGCTAGTTTCAATTATTGTTGGAATACACCCCCATCATATAAGTGAAATACCCTTAAGCATGGCGTAAAACACAAATCAATCAATCAATCAATCAAATAATCAATAAATCATTAATCTTATGAAATTAGTTTCTACTTGTACATCTCCCTGGCTAAAAGTAGTGGGATTGAGATGTATCCTGTCAACTTAGGATTAACATATTTTCTAACAGAGAATTAATATAATAACACTTCAGAAGTGTTTGTGTTGCTATTTGCACCCTCATCCTTTAAGTGAAATCACAATGAGCACAACGTTAACTGCCAATCAATCAATTGTTAGATGTTCACTAATAAGACTTTTTTTACTTACCACAAAGATATAAATATGGACAAAGGCAAAATCATTTTTTTGTATTAAATTATACATGTATTTATTAAATGAAGCGACTAACTAACCTGTATTAAATAAAGCAAAGGGTTGAATCACACCATTTCTGTATGAATGGATTAAATGTATGGAGAAGAAGAGAAACACATGTATGTTAATGTTGCCTTCAATTGTAAATTGAAAAATTTATCACGTCAGGAAAAAATAATAATAACAAAAACAAATTGATTGCTGAAAATATTACAGCATTGCTTAAAAAAATTAAATAACTGAAAATGACTAATTTTAAAAGATTTCACCCCTAAATTTAAAGAACATTTATCATTACACTTTCTAAGTTTATAGAAATTTTGTCGTTGAAAATGTTCATATATATAAATAATCATTTCTTGTGTCCTATAGGAAAACAATCCTCGAATATGCTCGAACTGATGTCCATGAAAGCCCAGGTAAAATGTCTTACAGTTGTCATGGAAACTTTGGGTTCTCAACTTGTGAACAATGGTACGTCTTCCTTTTTATTTATTCAATAATTTTTTTTATTTTTAAAGTTTTATGCATTTATGTTAAATAAGGACATATTTTGTTTTGAATCCAGAATGGACCCCTAGCTATAAGGTCAGCTATACTTTGGAGAGTAGCAAAGCTGTAATAAACACTGAAACTGACAGGAAGATTTGCCTACAAAGCTAACCACCTCACTTTTTATAACTGTGCTGGTGTCAATTACTTATGGAATACACCACTGTTATTTGTGCGAAATATCTAAAGCACAACGTAAAGCACCAATCCATCAGAAATAATATAAATGTGGTACAAACTACCATGTTTAAGGCCATCAGTGGCCTAAAATATGGTCCTCGTATGAGTTTAAATGTGGGTAAGGGTTTTTAGCAAGTGGTTTAGGTTTATATATGGTGGTCCTTAGAGTTAACAAAATAATATGTTCTCAAGTTTTGAATGCTGTTAAAAGATTTACACTGGGTTTAACAAGTTTACCTATGTTTTTAACAATATTATGTATAATATTGTCCTTACAAGCTTATTTATTATCTTAACATGTTTACATATTGTGTTTACAAAGACCATATGTAAACATATTGTCTTTACAACTTTACATGTTAAGTTTACATTATGTCTTTACAAGTTTATGTACATGGGACATGTCTTTACAAGTTTACGTATTGTCTTTACAAGTTTATTTATTGTCGTTACAAGTTGACATATTGTCTTTACAATTTGACGTATTGTCTTTACAAGTTGACGTATTGTCTTTACAAGTTGACGTATTGTCTTTACAAGTTGATGTATTGTCATTACAAGTTGACATATTGTCTTCACAAGTTTACAAGTTGTCTTCACAAGTTTACTTATTTTCTACTAACACATTTACAAGTGTCGGCTTTAAAATTATATGCTGGTTTGTCACATTTGGACACATGGCGGAGTCTGACATGATTTACTACAACTTTACATACATGTATGTTGTTTTTACATGCTTACCCAAAGGGTGGGATGTAGCTTTCTGTTGCCTTCCAAGCTAAAGGGCAACATGAAACCAATATGTTTGTGTTCTGTTCTGTGATTGTGTGTTTGTTGCCAGTAATGTCGAGGGTGATTTCCTTTATCCATTTGACTGGCATGCCACCATGTAAGTGAAATAACCGTAAGTAGGGCGTTTAACCCCAATCAAACAAACTTACATGCTTTCAGTGTGTGGCTGGAAGGAATTTCCTGTTGGCCTTTTGCTTTTGGGGCAACATGGCAGCAATAAGCCATAATAGCTTGTTGTCAACCTGGGCTGCATGCTGACTACGGTGGCATTTATAGCATAAGTTAAATGACTTAAAGTGAAGATTCTTGCAAGTTTACATAATTTAAGCTTATATGGTTTTCATTTAAATGACACACCAGGCCAGCGGCAGTGGCTTAGTGGTTAGCAAGTGCGCTTACTAATCCCACTTTGATGTATTGTTCACAGTACCCTCAGGTATATGAGTGAGTCACACGATGTGGCTCCGGCAATCATGCAGGTGGTTTTTACGAGGTTTCCTCTCGGTTTTCCTCCATAATTAGGCAAAGAACAGCGTGAAGTGGACAATCCATAGTCATATAAGTGAATTACCCTTGAGTACGACGTTAAACCTCAATCAAATAGACAAATATATCACACAGCATTATTCTGTGGTCTTTTTGTTATAGATGAAGACAAAGCAGTTTTACACCAATGTAAAGTTGAGCTGTCACGAATCAATGATAGCCTTGAGCAAACTTCATCTCGACAAAGTGGAACATTTGAATGGATTGATAGTATCTTAGTCCGTGCTCTTCGGGCTGGCGATTGGCTACTTATTGATAACGTCAATTTCTGCAGGTTAGTAACACACCTTTTTCTTAATCTTAAATTAAAAATGAAATGAAACTTATTTTTTATTGGATTAAATTCAATTTCCATAAATAAATTTGAAGATGCTTTTGTAAAAATGTTTTCTGTTTCAGATAAAAAAAGAATAAATATATTAAAAGAAACCTATATTGCATGATATATGGAAATTTAGGCTAAATTATATTATTTGGATTGTCAGTTTTCTGTGAGAATGGTGGACATTTTATTGCCTCACTTGGCTTACACAACAAGGACTGGAAGCATGTATGGAAAAGCCTGGAGCCGCGTAAATTGTTTTCACAGAATGAATAATATTTATGGTTAGCGGCCAATGTTGTCATGGAATTAGATCAACGTTGGCTCATGGGATTCCTCTGTACAATGTTTCTTTTTATTAAATCGGATTTTGCTGAGCGCTATTAACCAAGACTGTGTAAATTGAGTTTGTTATAACGTTGAAGTCCGTCCAACAGATTCAATTTCCCTCAAGCCAACAACTTAATTTTTTACGTCCGAAGATATTTCTGTGAAGCCGTGACATTATTGATAAGCTATCGCAAAGAAATGATCGTTAAAGGTTATAAAACTTATTGCCATCAATATCATTCAGCATAATTAGTATCTCCAAATGCAATAAAAATGCTATGTGTTGCTATGGTAACTAATGTAATTTTGTTTCTGTAATAGAATGTTTTGGAGTGATCCAGCTAACAAAACTATATCTGTTATTGATCTATGTAGGACTATTTCCTTCTGATAATAGCTTTTTAATGTTAACTTTTTTGGAATGCATATCAGATTTTTTTTTCCCTCCTGATTTTCACATTACAGTCATTATGACCACACTGTGAAGATTTTCTTTTTTGCTAATATTATTACAACACTCTCTAGAACTGATTTAGTCCAATTGTGAGCTAATTTGTCTTGATTTTCCGGATAGCTTTATTTCCTTACACGTTGAATATTACAATAAATAATGCTATCTTTTGTCTTAGAATCAATTTTAAACTCAAAGGCTCAAAAATAATTTCAGCTGAAGTGCGGTTTATAAAAAATTTCAGAGGAAAAAGAACAAATTATCTAGAGCATTGACAAGACAAATAGAATGTGCAGTTTTATTTTATTTCACACATCGGATGGAAAGGTTTTAAAAGAAAATGCTTCCTGTTGCCCTGGTGCTTTTAGATCTAAGGGGCAACATGAGACCGATCTGTTTGTGAGATCTTTTTATTGCATCTTGTGATAATTTGGTTTTTACCACTGGCATCCTGAGTTTCCTTCAATGATTGGGCTGGCACACCATCACATGAGTGAAATAACCTTAGGGGTGTATGAGTGAGTCACACGATGTGGCTCCGACAGTTGAGGGGGTGGTTTTTACGAGGTTTCCTCTCGGTTTTCCACTGCAATAAAGCAAGGAACAATGTGAAGTGAACAATCAGTCATCATATAAGTGAAATACCCTTGAGTATGCATTTAACCCCCAAACAAACAAACAAACCTTAAGTATGGCTTAAAGTCTGTTGAATTAATCCTTCAGCCAATGAGCTGGTAAGATAACCTTAAGCATGGTGAAACAAAATCACCCAATTAGTCCAGTCTAGGTATTCCAGTTTATTCATTCAAGACATACTCAAATGGATGCCCCTGGTAAAACAAGTTTGTACTGCGAATAGTCCTATATTTTTAACTTACATTTCCCTCTTTTGGATTACCAGAGGAGCAAAATAATTAGATTTTTAATAGTTTGGTCTGTGTAGCTATAAATACTTATGAAATACACCACTGCCATATAGGTGAAAAAATCTTTTGAGTTTGGTGTTCAATCACAAATGTGACACTTGCTCAACAAAATATACATTTTAGATGGTAAAAAAAAATATTTGAGAAATATTAACCTCTAAGCACGAATTGAGCTACAGTTCAGTACAGAGCCATCCTTATTTAGCTATATCATAATTAGAAGCCAAAACAATGTCCATATTAATTGAATTTATTAATAGTACCACCCAGAATATCAAAATGAGCTACCCGTGTTAGCAGTACACTTCACATTAAAGTTATGTTTTTGGGACTATTTGAAATCGGAGGACATGGTCGCCATATAAGTGAAATACCCTTGATTAAACACCAATCAATCAATCTATTTTAGTGCTTCAGTGCTGGACAGACTGAATGCCCTTCTGGAGCCAAATGGAGTTTTGTTGGTCAATGAAAGGGGTGTGATTGATGGACACGTGCCTGTCATTAGACCACACCCTAATTTCAGGTATGTGATGCATGGAAGCTTTCTTTAGGTTATAAGGAAACATTAGATTACTCAATTTATTATATCAGATTTAGCATTTTGCCTCTACTATATAGATGGGATGTAAATTAAAATTAATCAATTCCACCATTTAAACGAGATTGAGTCTATACAAGCATTGACTGATTTGAGCTCTCAGTGATTCTGATATTGATTATTTACTCTCTTTCAGACATGAGATTTAATTTTTTCAATTGTAACATTCAACCAAAATTCAGCCATTTCTACATCTTTTGTCACTTGATTAAAGTTGTTCTGTTTTCTTTTTTTAGATTGTTTTTAACAATGGACCCCAAATATGGGGAAATTTCTCGAGCTATGAGGAATCGAGGCGTGGAGATTTATCTTCTTGGAGAGGTATGCAGTAAACTATATTTAATTTTAATAGTCTTTTGAAACTTGTGAAAAATGAATGAGTTCTAAATGAATATTTCATAAATAACAAAATGTTGATTTTTTAGGAATAAAGCATAAATGGCTTCCACATTCAACATATTCATTGAAACAATTTTGTTTACTGGATAACATTTTTTTCTTATAGGATGAAGGTGGTTGCTTTGACAACACTGATATAAAAACAGTGCTTCATGGTTTAGGCCTGTGTGGTCAAACTATCTCTGATTGGTTAATATCCCTCCATGAAGATGTAAGAGAGTCCTTGATTGGTGGACAGAAACCTATCATCCAAGACCTGTTCAATGTTGCCATTTTGATTAGACAGGAAGTTGAAAGGGGCGTCTTAATCACAGAAGCTTTGAAATTTTCTTGTGAAGAAATCTACGTGAAAAATCTCAAAGTGACAGCCTCTAAAAAAGTGAGTGAGATAATTGAGATCAATAAAGCTTAATTTCATTGGAGTTATTTTAAGTGGTGTACATGAAAGATAGCTTGAAAGTTGAGCAAGCTTTTCTGTGTTTCGAATAAAACATTTAATCAAGCAGCCATTGAATGTTTTTATTGTTAAAATGCTTTTAGAGTTTAAACACGTTAATGATCACCTTTTATAAGACCGACTCAAAATAGATCAAACTGCGATGATCTGTACTTAAACTTAACTTTTTTGCATGGAATCTTTCTTGGTCTAAAAGAGGGCAGCACTCTGGGTTAAGCCAGGTTATCCCATTAGCATGTCAAACTGCCATTGAGATCTTGGATCGGGATTGATTTTCAGGATTCCATTTTTATTTTCAAAGTCCATTATCACGCAAAATATAAGTAGGAATGTTATATTTACCTAAATCTGAAGTTTCTGAAATAGGCACTTAATGAATGACTTTCAATTCCGTATATATTTGATGGAACAGCATGTGAGTGAGACTGTCAATTGATGTGTTGAGTACAATGTGTGATACATGTTAGGGTGTAATACACATAAATATTGATTATCCCATGACAAAAAGAAAGACATAGAGGAGCCTTGGCTGCTGTGATAATCCCATTAATCTCCGACACCTTGTCAATGACCTCTTAAAAATTGAAACTAAATATAAGGCCCAAAATTGAACTACTTTTGATAAGACTTTCAATGATTTGTTCTCGCTATCATACACTTTGAATGTTTGACTTTAAATAAAAGGGATCCAAATTGTTTTGTCCAGCCCAAGGGGTCCAGCGAGACCTTAAGTCAATGGTAATGGCTGGATTATCTTGTTGCACAAAGAATGTATAGATATAGCTTTGGGGAACGTTGCATTACTTTTTTGAGGCGGAATTTTTAATTACTGGATAGTACTGTTTATATTTAACGTCAACATTTATCTGATTCATTTCCAGAGAACTCAAGAACTGTTGAATGATAAATTCAATGAACTTGAATGTGACAAAGTAGACTGGGCATGTGAAATCCCTGAGCTAGGATTGGTTCCTATTCCACCAATCAGCATTGAGGATTATAACCAGGATTCATCCTTAGCTTATGCCATCAAGGATTCAGCTCTTATTTGTTATTCCTGGAAAAGACTTACAGGTCTAATGTCCAAAAGGTAATAAAGACAAAATCTGTTGACCTAGCTCCTAAACTTCAACTTAAAAGATATTGTTTATTTCCATTTGTCGGAGCCCTTTGGCTAATGCAATTTCGTTTGGAGTGCAGCGATGCTGTTTTTAATCAGCATTGGTGGAAAATTAATTAAGCAACTTTATACTGTACCCACTACCATGAACTTTGCATCTGCCACATACCTCATTATGGATTAAGCTACTATCCGAAAGCTTGTTATTGTAAACTACAACATGTTCAAAGTGATTTTTGTCGTATTATTTTTGCTTAGTATTATCAACTTTATAAAAACCTTTCACATTTTTATGGTTGTGCTAGTGTCAATTATTGTTTGAATACATGTCCTATAAGTCAAATACCCTTGAGCATGGCTTGAAATACCAAACAAACAATCAATCAAACGATCCGTTTGTCAGTCATTCCTTGAAATACAAATATGTAATTAGAGAGGTGTACATTGAGTAGTAGTGGTAACCAAAAGCTCTTTACATTTTTAGCTGGTTGATTTATTTCCATTTGTATTAAAAGTGCCTTAAGCATGCTGGAGATAAAATATATCATATGAGAGAAGTCTAATGAGGCTGTTTGTCCAGCAGGCATCTCGTATTGTCATTGGATGTCTTCCTCTGATTGTTTTGTCTCTGAGGGCAGTGAAATATCTCTCCTGCATCATCTTTTATCTTATTGCGATACAAACATCTTCTTGTTTCACTGTTTTATGAACTATCTGCCTCTATTGTGCAAATTGGCTTGCAATATTTTTAGCCCACAGTCAGAATGACTGTGGGCTATTCTCATCACTCTCCGTGGTCCGTCCGTCCGTCGGTCTGTCCGTCCGGCCGTCCCATCACAATTCTTGTTATCAGTATATTT
>JAQQZZ010133830.1:0-13601 GCA_030265115.1 Mopalia vespertina | reverse complement strand
TACCTAAACTCCAAGAATCACCTGTTTTCTCATTGGTCAGTCACGTGTAAACATTTAAAATAAACACAACATAACAACTGCATGCTAAATGAGGGGAATACAACTCTCGCTTGTGATGCTCATGTTTAACTTCGTTAGCCCAACATATGGATGCCCGATATTTATTCAACTGATCTGAATATAGATAGGAGTAAACAGAGTTTAAATACTTGTTTCATCAGATTGAGCGCCCCCAAGTTTGACCAGATATATAAACCTCTACTGCGGCTACTAGGCCTATATACATTTTTTAGGTAGAACACTTCACGTATAGCTAGAAATGGCAGACATCCGCCAAAAAGATAATTCTTTATTTTTAATACATTATTCTGCTCTTTTCGTAGAGGACTGTCGTAAAAATTCTTCCAAGCTGAGTAATTTAATCCAGAGTTTATATGCAGAGCATAACGTCATGGTGAAATATCAGAGTTATTTTCCAAGGGAGATAATTAGGTATTTTTTGTCACAAATTTTATCATTCTTAAATCAAAAACTTGTACCATTTTCTGTTGGCCCACATTACACATCGGAATTTTTTTAAGCAATAGAGAATGAAAATAGAGATCCTGGTAAGAACATGATGACGGGGGTCATTGTGTAACCATGAAGTACCATCTAGCTTTTTAACGCAGACTGGGAACTTTGGGATAAACCCGCACCCATCATTGTCTTACCAGGAAGTGACGACGGGTCTACTTTTACAAAAAGCTCAGGTGCATAAAAAATGTGTTATGTAGGTCAACATAAAATTTAAAATTTGTATTCATTTAAAAAAAATTAAACTTGTTAGTATCTTTATAATTTGTTTGTTTGTTTGATTTGGGTGACTGGTGTCTTTAAAAATGGAATTGGACTACTGTACAGCTGAATGGCATCAAAGCATAGTCCCGGTGTACTTATAAAGCTGTAATTTGTCTGGATACGACCGCACAATTTACGACGTTTTAGTGGATATCACTACATTTAGACATTCAAAATGGTAGTATCAAATGGACGGGGGTTTGTCCCAAAAGTGGCAATGTGCCGTGAAAAGCTAGATGGAAATTGATGGATGCAAAATGAACACAAGGCAGACAAGAACTTTAATGAAATCCTTCTGTTTTCAGGACCTCGTATTTGTGAGAATTTTGAGAATCTCAGAGAGAATGATATATTTCCTTGGGGTAAATTTGTGTGCCCTTTGGGTGAATTACCTGACGATTACGTTTATTGCTGCGGGGAAACGGCCAAACAGACATGCTGTCGATTCTTTGATGAGTACGTTTTACATATTCTTCTAGACTTAACCATCAATCACTTTACGTTAGTTTTCTGTTTTATTACCTACGGAGTTAACACGATCGGCTTCGGATTGCCCCCTAGCTATCTCGTTTTAACTAGTCTAGGCTTCTTTTCAGCCTCGAACAAAGATAGGGTTTTTTTCGGTGACTGCGAGGATAGCGGAATGGGTTATACGAGTTTTATGGGTCTGTCTAACCCAAAAGTGTCTATGGAAGAAAATGAGATGGTTTATGGCAGGGTAAGGTCATGCAATTTTTATATATTTGAAGATAAAGTTCCGAACGATGGTATCGTTCGGCTTCTTCTAGCGATCAGGAAGCTTCATGTAGCATAGCTACGCAAATCAAGAGACTCAATGAAGGTGTGAATCTTTTAAAAAATGTAACCCACTTTTAACCCATTGCGGGTTTTTTTTTTTTTTTTTTTTTTGCTTGTTTTCTTCTCAGTGCCGGTCGAACTGCTGGAGTCGTCGTTGGTGTTTTGCTTTTCTTCGGACTTATTGGTCTAGTCGTTTTCTGTTGTTGTCGGTGTCAAATGAAGAACAAGAAGAAAGTGAAGAATGACAGTAAGTTAATATAATTTAACACAAATTCTGTTGATTAATTTAAAATGTTGATTATTTGAATATTACTTCACAGGACGCTGTACAAATATGCTGATTTTATAGTCTACTTCATCTTCCCGAGGTAATATCTGAGATCCGTATCATTCCCAGGAATAGTTACACGTCGGGAACTCACCCTGTCTCGAGAATTTGGGGGTACTGATTCTGAATTGTTCTATGCATAAAATTCATTTTAGTACCGATTATATACCATATGCCAATCCCACCATACGGTAGTACGCCAAACGTTATCCAATCAAGATAGTTGAAACGTTTCTCCAGCTTCTTATACTATTTACGAAAACTGCTATGCATAGTCCTTTAACTCAGAACGTAAAAAATATATATTGTTTGTTTATCTTTCTCGGCAATTGTTGCCTGGCTGAACGATTGCCATCAAGCGATAAGTTAATTTGACATTTTTCGTTTGTTTTATTTGTATATTCGACTACCTGTCTACAATAAACTATTTAAATGTTTTATCACTTTTACGGGGATAGAACGACATCGTCTGAATCGTGTTCCTCCTACTGAATTTTTAGTTACACTCACCTATGGCTAAACGAGATCGTCAATTTGCATAATAAATGCTTTGATCTGATTTCTCTTTAAAAGATATTAGTATACTTTCATACTTCAACGAGCGGGTGGCTGGAGGGAGCTTCTTGTTGTCCTGTTGGCTAAAGAGGAACAGGAAGCCAATATGTTTTTGATGTCTTTGTATCGTCCTGTGAGTGTCCTGTGGTGTTTTTGTTTGTTGCCAGTGGTGTCGGGGTGGTTTCCTTCACTCATTGTGCTTGGACGCCGTCATGTGAGTGGAATAACCTTAAGTACGGCGTTAAACCTCAATCAAAAAAACAAACATACTTCAACGAACCTTAAAAAAGTACAGTTAATTCTGTAGTATTTTTATTTGTTTAGGCAAGTTGATCTTTCAACACAAAGTCCAATTAAAATATAACTTTTGTATTTCAATAATATGGGAAAAGTTGTTTTCTTAAGCCCGCAATTTGAAGCTTTTGACAAATTTTAATACGGTAAAACTGTATATTTAAGGATCAACTGTCTCAAAGAACAGTATCACCTCAGAGCCACGAGATGTAACGGTTGCAGTCAATTATATTGTCACCGAATACTCTCCAGCTGGCATGGCCCCCGAGTACCAGGCCGATCCTGATAGCTCTGTGATGCCCCCATCATATGAAGAAGTTGATAATTCACCAAACCCGGCAGGTGGGATACTGTTTAAAACGCTGTTAATGAGATATATATGTTATGACTTGAACAGATATGTGTATACACTTTGCTCAGCACGGTACCTGTTATATCGCAGACTCGATAAATTTACCTTTGCTTGTTAACGGAAATGTTAACCCTGGATAAGTAAGCATTCTTTGTGAGGGAGAATGTTATTAATTAAAGTCCTGATAAAGTTACCATTGTTCGCTAAGGGTAGTGTTGGTCCCTGTATTAGATTTCTTGCTCAATAGAGAAGTTATCTCCGCTGATTCTAGGCAATTTTCGTTACTGAATTAATTTCTTCTGCTGTACTGTACGCAATAATAATAAGTAGTTTGTTGCATTTAAGGTCTGATTGAGTTACATGTGTTCGCTAATGGTAATCTTGGTCCCCGACACATGGATTCTTCGTCTCAATCGATAATCATCACTATACCTGTTATTGGCAAGTCATATGACGGTTAACTGTCTAGTTGCATAAAAATCAGTTTTTTAATAATTTATCCATGAATGGTTAGTGGAATTACTTTCTCTACTACAAAATATCAGTAAAGCCGATAACAATAAAAGTACAATAAAAGTACATGGCTTGACACATTCGGTACTCCGTCGAAATTGGATGGTGGTGAGAAAAAAGCAGGCCTTTGCATGTTGGCCACATATTTGTGTCGCTGGTGTACTGCTCCCTGCAGTGCCTTCTGTATGAAACAAAATAACTGACGACTGATATCAAAGTAAATGGGAAACAATGTTGTTGTTGGACCGCGAAAGCAGTAACAGGACAAATGTTCACGCGTGAAACCCAGAATACCTGCATATAACTTTAGGCTCTGTTTGATGAACTAGAGGATGACTCGGCAAAAGATAGGCCATGGCGAAAAAATGTGAATGTCCCAAACTTCAGTGTACTGTACACGGTTGACTGACAGGTGACTAGGGCAAAATACTTTATCACGCAAATCTCGTATCCATTCGTGACTTCACCTCGCATGAACGACATGGCCGTGCATACCGTAGTCAAACCGAAATTACAGGAGAACTGCAATTCGAAAACTAGATGTCAGCACACTACTTGGTCTCAATTGGTGTCTCCTTTCCTATCTCCCAATCTAGGAGAGCTCTCTTACATCATTTATATAACATCACATGAAAAATTCAACATAGTCATGAACAAGATGGTTATAACCTAGAATATAACACCAGACCTATGCGGCAACGAAAAAATCGATTTGCTCTGGTGTCTTGCGGTTCAAATATTCGTATATCGGCTCATTTCATAAGGTTTTGTATCATTTGGACGTTAAAATCTTGACGTAGGCCTACTTTGTTACCAGGGACCACTGTGTCGTCGTGTACTTTCCTCCATACGAGTGAACTAAACAGCTTAATTTTAAATCGAACAAACCCTTAACTATAACGGAAAAAATGAAATGTTAACTAAAGGTTATAACCGGAAGGAACGGTTATAATGGCTTTCAAGTTCAGGACCTATCGACTTAAAAAATGACAGTCTTATTCCGTTATAATAATGTAAACCTTTACCTTAAAAGAAGAAGGAAAAAAAGAGATAAACAGAATTTGTGTTTAGTTGGGATCGAACGACCGACCTTCTGTTTAAGAGACGAATGCGTGATTATTTTCCCTATCCGGAACCGATGTGTATTGAGGATATAGTAATGTTGTCATATGTGTTTTACACACTGCAGACTCTCTTGATGTGATTTAACAAATTTTAATATATTTATCCAAACGGCGAAATTTTCTCAAACTTCAATTGTCTTCATTATAGTAAATTACTGTATTTATTACAAATTAATATGATAAATGGTTCTTTACTTTAAGACGTTTGAATATTTCTTTCCGATCTGCTCTTCTGTTTAAGCGGCATATGGATTTGTAGCAGCTTGTTGACATCAAATTTTATCATGAAATGTAAATCAGTGAGATTTTTGATGATAAATAATACCATGTCATTAAAATATATTAAAAATCGCAACTTGAAATTTGGAACTTTTTTCAAATTTAATGCTGAAAATTAAAATCAGAAGGTGAATTTTGTCACTGCGCAATAAAGTACACAAACAAAACTTTGATCTACGTAAATTTCAGTATTCTACGACAAGCTCTTTTAAATTGTGTGACTGTTGAAAACGTCACTTCTGTGAACTTTGACCGGAAATTACGTCACATTTATTGAGCTCAGGCAAAAAACAGTAACGGGTTTGTACTCCTGAAGTCACTCCGCGTTCAACGATCTGCACCAATAACCGAAAGTCGAAATAAGCACTGTTAAATTGAAGAGCATTTCCCAGCGTTATTTGTTTTTAAGACTAAGCTTTTCTTTTTAAATCTAACAACAGCGCTTTGAGGGCAAATGTCAACGAAATATAAATTTTACAGCAACATCTGCCTTGTTAAGTTTCATAGATGCAAGTTTTTATTAATCTATTTGTTTCTAGCGGCCGCTGAGGGCAGTGCCCCGCCTTACTCCCACCAACCTATTGATTTTACTTTGGCATCAGGACAATCCGACCCCCCACCTGGATATGACAGCAGTGCTGGAAAAGGTTATACTGGTATGTCATAAAATTATCGTGTTTTCATGTCACCATTCTAAATGTTATCAGCTCAGACGTTTTCATTTATGACATAATTTGGAGGTTTGACATGCAAGGTACCATTCACTGGGTATTCCTAAAACCCAATAGCTACTATCAATAAAGGCTTTTGTTTCTTAGAGTTATATGCGTGTCCAGTAAATAGTTGGATAAACATTGAATGTTACCATCCGAACGCGTTGCATCACCATGCGATATAAACCTAAATGTCTGTGTTCCACATGCTTCTTTTCTTTTGGCTGTTTATACCGTGGTCGCTGTTCAACCAGCGACGTCCTAACTTATTATTCTCCTTCGCTGACCTGCCTCACGAACATCTTAAATGGTTTGATTTCCTAGAACATATTTTTTTGGTGTTGGTGTTGTGCACCACACTGAAAATAATCTTCTATGATGGCGATTCCAGTACATTCAAACGATCTCAGAGTGCTTTCCAAGATCAGAAACAATGAAGAGCAGACCCAAACCGAAGAACCATATTGCTGGTGAGAACATCGATACTGCAGAGACCGCAGATAACTATACGGTTGTAGTCTAGCCATTTCGGGAACATTCAGTACCCCAAGCACATGATCCATGTATAACCATGCTGTTTTTTGGACATTAATTGTCCAACCAGCCCAAGGTTTTACATTTTTATTTGTACTCGTGAGGCTATTTATTGTTGCAAAACACCGCCAAACATTTAAGCGAAATACAGTTAAACACAGCTTAACGGATTCTAGTAGAATTATTTCAAACTTCGTGGATCGAGAATCGAACCCATGACCGTCGGAATCAAAATCCTCGTAGACCCGTAAGCAAATCGAACTAGTGATTTCGGAATTTTCCAGAAAATAACGAAAAGCAAGTTTTGCCGTTCCATCAACCAATGGACTTAAATAAGCAAGTGTTTCCGAAAAGTGCCTTTCGAATACGGTGTGATAATTTTGATCAAGAAATTCTGAATAAAATAGAAAAGATTTTTTTTTATCCGTTGCAAATACAGTTTTCAAGACTATTTTTTAGCTCACCAATAACCCTTTTAATAATCCAGTGAATTTGTTTTTATTTAATTTTTCAGGATAAGGACGTCTTGTTGGAGTGGTGGTACTGTTACCCCAAAAAGTGGGCTTGTAATAGATTTGCCTAATAGATAATGCCAAATGCATCTTAATTATACCAAACAAAAAGGAAGTAGCGACGATTCAACTCGCAGGCTTTTAGTGCGGGATAAAAAAAAGTTGCACTTTATCTTACCATATCCCTTAGTCATTTAAAATGTTCTTCTTCTTCTTTAAGTGTGGGTGGGGGGGGTGGGGTGTGGGAGGGGGAGGGAGCTTCCTGTTGCCCTGGCGCTTTCTGAGCTAAAGAGGATGTGATGTCTTTGTATTGTCCTGTGCGTGTCCTGTATTTGTTCTGTAATGTTTTTGTTTGTTGCCAGTGGTGGTTTCTTTCATCCACTGGGCTGGCACGCCGTCATGTGAGCGAAATTACCTTAAATACGGCGTTAAACCCGAATCAAACAAACAAACAATCTTCTTTAAGAAATGATAGCTAGTTCCTTGACAACGACGTTAGTTGTATCATGACACACAGCTTAAATGGTAGATCAATACATCAGTTTCTCGGCGAAAAAGAGAATGAAATGTTCTCTGTTCCCAGTGTATTTGCTATTTAATCTTAACATACGTCTCTCAGGGGTAAGGTAGTATGTTTCACGAAGTCATATTGTTTTTCCCGAAGAAAAATAAATTTTCCAACTGAGTAATGCACTTCCATTGTTTTGTAAGCGGAGCAACTATCTTTGGAAAACACCGCTGTGATATAAATGAAATACCAGGTGACGTTCTTAACATGAAATGTTAATCGTCCCATTGTCTTAAAGCGTATAACCTATTTGTAGGGGAAAATATGTAAAATCGTGTTATTGTGTGAAAACGTAAAACCTAATTTTTTGGCGACCAAATTAATTTTGTGATATTCTTATTTTCCTTTTGAAAGGATGGTAACATCTTTCTGTTTTAGCAAATGTATTCTCATCTGTATACACTCTTATTTGTTTAAATACGCTTTTGTAAAGTAGTGTACTTTGTAAACGCAACAATACATCGCTGGTAAAAGGCCTTTATATTTCTGTTGAAGGTCAAGTTTTAAAAACTGGACTGGATTGTACAGTGAAGTAAACATACATATATCCTTTATATCCAAGTTATAGCTTAGGACCACACGGCCATTGGGTATCATTCCACATGTGTTCACAATTTGCAGGATCTCACATTCCACAGGACGGTATTATCCACAGGTCCTCACAATTTATAGGGTCTCACAATCCACAGGTCGGTATTATCCACAGGTCCTCACAATTTACAGGGTCTCATAATCCACAGGACGGTTTTATCCACATGTCCTAAAAATTTGCAGGATCTCACAAACCGCAGGACGGTATTATCCACAGGTCCTCACAATCCACAGGACGGTATTATCCACAGGTCCTCACAATTTACAGGGTATCCCAATCCACAGGGCGGTATTATCCACAGGTCCTCACAATTGACAGGTCTCACAATCCACAGTACGGTATAATATACAGGTCCTTAGAAGACACAATGGCCACAAAATCCACAGGACGGGACAATCCACAGGTCCTCACAACTGACAGTGTCTCACAATCCACAGTACTGTATAATCTACAGGTCCTCACAAAGGACAGAATCTCACAATAAATAGGACGGTATTATCCACCTGTCCTCACAATTGATAAAACCTCACAAACCATAGGACGGTATTGTCCACAGATCCTCACAATTGGCAAAAACTCACAAACCATTGAACGGTATTGTCCACAGATCCTCACAATTGACAAAAACTCACAATCCATAGGACGATATTGTTCACAGATCCTCACAATTGACAAAATCTCACAAACCATAGGACGGTATTGTTCACAGATCCTCACAATTGACAAAAACTCACAAACCATAGGACGGTATTGTCCACAGATCCTCACAATTGACAAAAAGTCACAATCCATAGGACGGTATTGTCCACAGATCCTCACAATTGACAGAATCTCACAATGCACAGGACCTGACAATCCACAGGACGGTATAATCCATAGGTCATCGAAAATACACAGGACGGTGTTATCACAATAGACAATCATATGTTTCCTTATTTCAATCTTTCTACAAAGCACTGACTTCTTTTGCTATGCAAAATTAATTTTGTAATAAAATAATAAATGTACAAATTTATATGATATAACTGTACATTTTTATCACAATACTACCAACTGTTTAGATATTTAATGGCGTTGTTTCTTTCGTCATATATTCGGACGGTTGTAGAGAGATTATGTAGTCAAGTGGCAGATTTAATATTTAATAATTCTGACATTTGGTATATGGCGAGTGACAATGAAAAATTTCGGTAAAAATCTTGCCTACATGGAACGATATTACACTCGCAGTTGTTAACAACGGTTCGCAGAAGATCTGGTTCTTTGACTTTAAAAAAACGAATAAGTGAACGAAGTGAAGTGGATATTTTAGTGACTAACTGTAGGCCTACGTCTTTACTTATTTCTGGCTGAATAGAGTTTATATAAGTAGTCTTCGTTCGTTATGGATGACCGTTTATTAGAATTTTGTTATTTTCCAACTTTCAAATATAACAATAATTAAATATATATCTGAGTGATCGTCTGTAGTGAGTTGGACTTATACTCACAGAATTAAAGGACAATCAGAAAATGTCGAGCCGTGTAAATTTGCCTATTCCACCAGCCCTTACGTTAATTTTCCTCCAGTGCTGACAGCATTGCCTCTCTACAAACAAACTGCCCTTAGCCAGAGAGCCGAGTCCGTATGTCGACCACCAGGTATATGAATGTCACACGATGTGGCTCCGGCCATCGCGGGGTGGTTTTTACGAGGTTTCCTCCCAGTTTCCACCATAATTAAGCTAGGAACAGTGAAGTGGACAATCCGTCGTCATATAAATGAAATACCCTTGAGTACTACGTAAAAAAACCAAACCAAAGAAAGAAAGAAACAAAAAAACAAACAAACTTTCCGCTCGAACTAGAAAGAAAGTAGAAGATACCCGGAAGTGAAGTTAAATATCGTAGATCACATGACATGGCTTATACAAGCAAATTCGTGTGTTTCTTGCTATGTTTATTATGCTTTCATTCACCCATTCATATCAGCGAAATGACCTCAAGGACGACAGAAACCTTCAGTTGACAAAAAAACTACTAACAAATTTGATGATGTGAGGTAGGCCTATTATTTGGCAAGTTTCACGAATGGCATCTCTAACATGCAGGGCTTTTTGGGGTATTTTTTTTATCAAATTTAGAAGAAGGAGTTCCCGAACTTATTATACCTGTTCCCGAGTTGGGTTTGGTAGTCGTCTAACAAACCCATATAGTTGAGGGGCTACCTAGGCACAGAAAGAGAGTATAAGCGATTTGGACTATTTTGCCGAAGGGCATTTACATTCACTATCACTGTAATAATGTTTATAATTTGTGCAAGCTGAAGCCACCAGTCGCGATTGACCGAAGGAACAGTGTGTATCTGATGAGTTCATGGCGGAGAAGACATCACATCAAACAAGCCCGTTTCTCGGGTAAAATCACATTTAAACAAAACAATGTTTCTTTTGTTTCTTTTACTTGTTGTAAATAATACAATTTTTTTCCTCTGTAAGTAATGTCATAATGATGTAGCTCCAATGACGTCATCATATCATCACAAGAATAGCCTTCAGACGTAAACAATAAACACGTGGATGAGTGGGCCATCTGAAATGACCCATATATTGCCCAAGATTATTTACGGTACGGAAATGGCCGAGAGGTGTTCCGACATGGGACGGCAGCATGTGTGAACAACTTCGGCCATTTCCGTACCGTAAATAATCTCTGATGGTATGCGGTTCATGTCAGGGGAGGTAACTCGCATGGATTTACTATCATCATATGACTGAGCTATCCACGTGTTTATTGATTACGCCTGAAGGCTATTCTT
This sequence comes from Mopalia vespertina, assembly GCA_030265115.1. Taxonomy (NCBI): domain Eukaryota; kingdom Metazoa; phylum Mollusca; class Polyplacophora; order Chitonida; family Mopaliidae; genus Mopalia; species Mopalia vespertina. The sequence goes on along the minus strand of JAQQZZ010133830.1, from coordinate 2,802 downwards.
GTTTCTCTTTTTGTGGCCGTATGTCAGTCCGGGAAGTTAATCCGGGCTGTATGTCTTGATAACTATTTAATTGACGCTATTGAAACTTTCATACTGTATTCTTCCCTTTATGCAGATGCAACGTTGAAAAATGTACGAAATTAAGTTCTCGCATAAATTTTACAAATTAGCTGTCCGTCAATTAAAGTTTTTCTTCGAGTCTCGTCCGACCTGCAACTTGTTTATTTGACTTCTATTGATTAACACGTGAATGTCATAAAGAGCCTCTCGACCCTGGTCAAATGAGACAAAGCATCGAGGTCTTCCGAAATAGTGCTATGGCTTGACTAGAAATTCTCCTCTTAAGCTTTCTCTATTGAGAGAATCAATTCAATATAAAGGAACCCATGATTATTATTCCTCGAAAGATGAAGAAAAAAGAACAAAAATAAATTAGCTAACAACCCAGCATCATAAATAACCATACTATAATTTCATTTTCACGTGTGTAATAGTGATTTAGTCAAGTTATGAATTCCACATTTGAAATTATTGAAGTGGATTGTAAATTATTTCTTTTTTTCTCTCTCCAGTTCATTAACATTTTAAGTGTATTTCGGATTTTTGTCTGGAAAAAAGATAAACCTTTTTGTATTGTTCTTCAATTTATGCTGTACATAATGTTACATCCACCTGCTGCTCGCCGTGCACGATTTCCACGATAAAAATGAGTGCATTTCTCTAACAAAAGCCTACCTTTTTGTTGTATTTATGAAATTATTTGAAAATAGCTTATTCAATAACAATACGAAAATATAAGCAGCATAGAATAACATTTTTTACTAATAAATACACAAAATAGCATAACTGGCATACCAACAACACAAATAACATAACTTACATAGTAACAACACAAATAACATAACTTACATAGTAACAACAAAAAATATCATTACTTACATAGTAACTACATAAAATTACATGACTTAAATAGCAACAACATAAAAATAACTTTAAAAACTTATTAGTAACATGAAACAACTGACATATTGACCACATAAATAATATAACAATCATATGACAAAATGCAATAACATTTTTAACTATTATATAAACAAAATTAAATAAATAAATATTAACCATACAGAATAACATGGCGGAAATATAAACAAATTAAAATAGCATAACTATCAAATATAAACAAATTAACATAGCATAACTATCAAATATAAACAAATTAAAATAGCATAACTATCAAATATAAACAAATTAAAATAGCATAACTATCAAATTCAAACATAAAAAACATAATTGATCTAATAGCAATATAGAATACCATTACCGACATATTAACATAAAAACAATTAAAATGTTTACAAAAGGCATGCAATTGTGCTAATATTTCCAACCTAGCCAAACTTCTAACATGCTATGGCTATGTAATGTTGCAGTAATCTGTCCTTAAAGGAGTGAACTATTTTTATAGTGTGACTAATTTATATTGCAGTAATCCGCCCTTGTATGAGTGAACTACTTTTATAGTGTGACTATTTAATATTGCAGTAATCCGACCATGTAGGAGTGAACTACTTCTATAGAGTGGCTATTTTATAATGCAGTAATCCGCCCTTGTAGGAGTGAACTACTTTTATAGTGTGACTATTTAATATTGCAGTAATCCGACCATGTAGGAGTGAACTACTTTTATAGAGTGGCTATTTAATATTGCAGTAATCCGCCCTTGTAGGAGTGAAATACTTTTATATAGTGGCTATTTTAATATTGCAGTAATCCGCCCTTGTAGGAGTGAACGACTATTATAGTGTGACTATTTAATGTTGCAGTAATCCGACCTTGAAGGAGTGAACAACTCTTACAGTGTGATTATTTAATGCTGCAGTAATACGCAGTATACCGACCTTGCAGGAGTGAACTACTTTTATAGTGTGGTTATTAAATGTGAACTTAAGCACGACATTTAATCAATCATCCGTTCAATCTCTCCACCCGTTAATCCATCAATCGACCCCTCGCTGGCTCGGACAGAATGAAGACGAGGCGGCGTATTAACTTGAAATCTACACATACATTGGTCAATTGGTTGATTTGGGGCTTTTATGCCGTGCTCAATGGTACTTCACTTATATGACGGCGGTACTTCGAAAAAGCTGCCCTTAGCCAGAGGGCTCTGCATATACGTCACAGAACCATACTATTAGCGATCTTATCATATACCTATGAGTCTCAGAACACAGATACAGAGGCATCCTATATTTATCTATCAGATGGTTCACGACACAGATACAAAGGCATCCTATATTTATCTCTATCAGATGGTTCACCACACAGATACAGAGGCATCCTATATTTATCTATCAGATTGTTCACCACACAGATACAGCGGCATCCTATATTTATCCCTATCAGATGGTTCACCACACAGATACCGAGGCATCCTATATTTATCTCTATCAGATGGTTCACCACACAGATACAGAGACATCCTATATCTATCTCTATCAGATGGTTCACCACACAGATACAGAGGCATCCTGTATTTATTCCTATCAGATGGTTCACCACACAGATACCGAGGCATCCTATATTTATCCCTATCAGATGGTTCACCACACAGATACCGAGGCATCCTATATTTATTCCTATCAGATGGTTCACCACACAGATACCGAGGCATCCAATATTTATCCCTATCAGATGGTTCACCACACAGATACAGAGGTATCCCATATTTATTCCTATCAGATGGTTCACCACACAGATACAGAGGCATCCTATATTTATTCCTATCAGATGGTTCACCAC
>JAQQZZ010133819.1:0-13601 GCA_030265115.1 Mopalia vespertina | reverse complement strand
TTTATTGTAAGGAAATGTTTAGACGGGATGAAAAGACTGAGCAATCGGTCGGACACGATAGCTCCTATATCAATTGAGTTACTTCGTAACTTTCCCCAAGCCCTTGTTTATGTGGGCTACTCACCTTATGAAACTAAACTTTTTACGGCTTTATTCACCTTAGCTTTCTTTGGGTTCTTTAGAGTAAGCGAGCTGGTGGTTAGTAAGAAAGGCTCAAATAGCGGATTAAAATACGATGATATTGAGGTAAATGTGGGTGCCAAACCCCTTACACTCAATGTTTGCCTCAAATTTAGTAAAACCGACCAATCGGGCAAGTCTGTCAACCTACAGATTTCCCCAATATCTTGACTATAATATTTGTCCAGTGAGGGCCATACCGAATGATAGTCAAATAGTCCTTACTTCTTTTGCCATGCTAACAGGTCGGCCGTTACTGATTACCAGTTGACGACTGTCTTAAAAAATGTCATTATATTTTGTGGCCTCCCGTCAACCCATTATAAAATCGCATTCATTCAGAATAGGCGCAGCTACAGATGCCGCTCAGATCGGAATACCAGATAATATTATTAAGCAGTGGGGTAGATGGAGCTCCAAAACATTTTCACGTTATGTGCGAATTCAGTTATTACCTCAAATATGATTAATATGAATTCTGTGATATTCTACTCAAACTAAATATTCCTAACATTTCAGAAATCCGTATATGTGGTTCTTCTCTGAAGAGCATTAGTTCGTCCAGTAAAACAAAACTTGGGCCTTTAGAAACATGGCGTCCGCATGAGGTAGTGTGGCAAGCGGGGCTGGTAACTTAAAGAACTGATACCTTCTATTAAAAGTGATAAAGGGAGCTGTCCAGAGCATAATTTTATTGTTATTCACCTTTGTTCGAACGACCTAGTAATGCTTAAATGCCATGAAATATATCAGCTCATCAAGAACATTACATTTGAATAAAGAACATGCTACCGTCATGCATCATAGTTTGGTCGGACATTTTGCCCCTTTTATATTGGCATGGGCCTTATAGCATTCGCGCCATTGAAAGAGCTAGTCATAATATTAATAGGAAAGCAGCAGCCGGAATTAGAGCAGTTGGAGGTAGAATCATTAAGCAAATATGCAGTAACTGGATTATTTAGGCAGGACGGTGTTCATTGGCAATGACCTTATGCTTAATACATTGCAAGGTGGTCTAGAAACATTTGTTTTGTTGATTGAATTGTAAGGTATTGGATGGAGAGTGTGTATAGACACACTCTGGTGGCTTTTACCCTTATGATCTTGATTAACTAGTTTCCACAAGGACCAACACTGTAAACAGCTACAGTAACTGCGCATGGCCTGGTTTAATCACAGGCACCAAATAAGTTTTCTGCTGTTACTCCTATTTTTTACCTGATCACTCTTGGCTGTGAAAAATTGCAACTCCATTACTGATTTGTTATTTACTATCTTTCAATTCGCACGCAAGCTGGCTTTGCTGTCCCAATGAGTTATTTTGGCTGCCATGGCTTCGCACGCAATCTCCACGATTGACCCAAAAAGGAGTTATTCGCGAGCTCGCTTGGTTTTCCCAGGGAGTTATTCGCTGCCATGGTTTACTACGCAAGCGCGCTTGGCTGTCCCAAAGAGTTATTTTGGCTGCCATGGTTTCCACGTAATCTCCTCTTTTATGCACAAAAGAGTTATTCGCTACCATGGCTTCCGCGTGAACTCGCTTGGTTGTCCTAAGGAGTTATTCGCTTCCATGGCTTTGCACACAATCATGCCGTTACTTGCTTAGTATTTAAACAGCTGATTCGCCCAAACACGAATGTAGGTGCTCAGCCAGGTCACAGGGATTTAGTCACCTTACAACCGTTTACTGTAAAGTTTGAATAATAAAGCTGTGGCCTTATCCATCCAAACATTTAAAATTAGTTGTTCTTGTTGGTTTGTAAAATTATTGTTTAATAAAAGCCGTTTGACACGGCGCAAAACATGAATCAACCAACCAACAAACACTCGACTCATCAAATAATCAATTAAGCATCATTCATTCATTCCCAACGAACCAATTAATCAATTATAATCAACCAGTTTTATACAATCTCATTCAATTGATTTAATCTATTAAATCAAGACTGGCCAGTCTGTCTACACGACACACACAACAAAAGCTTAACTTATTAAATATAAAGTCACGTATAAACACAAAACAACTTCAAATTTCAATGTGATTCAATTAAGAAATAGCACGAGGGCTATTCAGTATAGTTTACTTTCCTGTTTTCAGTCTGTATTTGACACCGACAGATAGAAATCTAGTAACAAAAGCCCTTCGTCATTTTGATATCCTCAGCAACACACGAAGAGCATCTCTGGTTGATTTCTTTACCATTCACAACTTACACGATACATCTTCCGGCTCAAAGATTAAACAACAAATATTGAGTATAGCACAGAGCCATATACTCGACAAAACTTTATCAGCAAGATATTGATTGATTGATTGGTGTCTTACGGCGTGCGTAAGGGAATGACACTAGCACAACCCTGATGTAAAGCGTTTCCATTATGTTGGAAAGTTAATTTTCCTCCAGTGCTTAGTATAGACAGCATTGCTACTCTTCAAACAAATTGCTCTCCGCAAGATAAGACAAGTTATTAATTCCACTCATATGGAACAGTTCTGGTCGATTCTTACCACAGAGGGCATATACTTTCTATTCAAACAACAGCGCCCCACCGCTAAGAAAGTCGTTAAGCTAATACAACCAACTGAAGTGGTACCACACCCCTACGACGAAAGAGCTCTATATTTCAATAAACAGTTTGTGAGTGGTCTGGATCAGGAGGATATTTCTGGTTTGTTACTCTTTCTTAAAGGCAGTACTGTTATACCAGAATCACTTATTGCAAGTTTCAGAAATGTTGTGGGTGAAATGAGGTGCCCTATCGCCCACAAATGTTCCAATCTGATTGAACTTCCTTCCAGCTATACATCCCTACAAGACTTAAAACGGGAGTTAATGGCAATACTGAATTGCACAAAAGCTTTGAAATGTCAATATTATTAATACTATAAATATTAATTTAAGTGACACAACGTCACATAAGCAAGGTGGTCAGATAACTTCGTTTACTGTACTGTGCGTTTGCAATAGATCTTTGATTCAGTAATAATGTTAAGTCAACGTTCCTACAATTAAAAGAGTATCTTTGTGTGATCTAACAATTAATGCTTTACAAAATAGTATGCTGACACTTTGCAGATGAAAAGTATTTTTGATATTTTGGGATAACACTTTAATAGTTCGAACAGACACTAGTTCAGAAACTCTAGCAGGACCTGTCCGGGTATCGAATCACAATTCGATTCCAGGAAAAGTCTCAATCTGAAACAGTTCCTGAACTAGAATCTGTGCAAACTTAGAAAGTGTTATTAAAAAATATCTTAAATACAGTTAAAACAGACTTTCTAAAGGACACAAAAATCATTAATTGCTGATCAAGTCACACGAGGTTTCGATGCTAATTTATTTTAAAATAACAATTAGCATAATTTATTTTCCCAGCATTGCTTACGAAGGAACAAGGACCGAATGCATAATGCAATGGCATTACAGTTTACCGATGTTTAGCCAGAAAGATATGTCTGTATGAAGGCGGTGTGTACTGGGTTGATTACCACTGTAAACACTTGTGATGTGGTAGCAGCCCTCGAAGAATGCTGGTGTTTATTTTAACATGTATGGTCAGTAAAGTAAAATGTTAGTGCATGTATGTAAATATGTATTTTCCGAAGACGTGTTACATTTTAAGGAATTTTGTTTACAACAGATCATTCCTGTCAATTTAATGATTTCGGTCCTCATTGTTTGGTGGAGACAATTTGAGTCCTGGTCAACTGTTATAAACTGACTTGCGTTTGACATGGCACATCTTGCTAAACGACGAAAACAAAATAAAATGGATATTCTAACATTTCTTTAAAAAAACTTTCTTCCCCTGTTAATGTCGGGGGTTATTTCTTAATTGTTTGTTGTTAAAAGCACGAAGAGGCGTGATGGTAAACATGAACATGGTTTTAAGTTGTCCAACTTTCATGCATGTCCAACGGTTGACTTGTTTTCTATTCCAAGGTAACCAGGTATTTGAAATTGAATTGTTTTTAAAACCGTTTATGTCAACATGAATATGTATTTTTAGTTGACGAAACCTTGTTACATTGACATACCGTACCTATTTCATTTCATTTTGTAATATTAGTATTGGTACGCTTGTCTAAGATTTTAGTTTTCGAGAGTTTGCTTGATTCGCGAATGTGAGTGAAATGACCAATTCTCATGTTAAGTCAGGGAGCCATCTCATAAAAAGCTAGGTTGCCTTCCTGATAACATTTGAGGTGTTATGTCGTATATGTTTAATGGCGAACCCCTGTTAAGTGATAGATGTGCTAAGAATGTATATGCATTTAGCGTTGTGGAAAATCATGCGAACTCGGCATGTACGATTATGGTAAATGTTATTTTGTTGAATAATTAAATCATTCGAAAGGATTGTTTGAAAAAGAGGTTAGTATAGATCTTTGCTGGTTAAACCCGTGTTTAGCTGTTAACAATTGTTTTAGAACAGATCCCTATTGTCGGAATTCGTTGGTCAGGAAAATCGGTACATCATAGCATGTATACATATATAGTTTCATAAGAATTGTTTTAAAACAGATAGCTATTCTGCTAAACCGGAAGAATTGTGCTGATCAACATGGACATGTAATTTTAGTTGTTTAAACCTCGTTCATATCAGACTGTTAAATCGTTACGTAAAAGCCCATAATTACCAAGCTCAGTTCCAGGGCTGCATGTATGCCTTGAAGTTGTCATAAGCGTACATATTTGTGTTATTTGTGATCGTTATATACATATAGTTTCCTTTTTGTTTAGAATTGTGCAGCGTGCTCAAACGAATAGGTCTAGACTTTGCCTTTTGAGTATGGCTCCTTTCAACGTTAAGTTACTTGTACTAATTTCTGGACATAAATTGGTCTGAATTTTCGTAGTTAGGTTTAAGGTGATGCTCATTTTAGTCCATGAATTGGAATGTTGTATGTTGATGTTGGAATAGATTATTTTGGTATCACTTTGTCTTGGATTATTTTCTTATGTCTTCGAGTGTAATCCAGTTTAACATAATTTTCACAATTGCAGAGAACATTGCTGTCTAACCTCGATTGAAAAACTTGTCACTTAGGCTACAACCCCTACGCTATCGACTGAGTTAACACACAGGCTCTCGAGAGACCGTTACCTGTTTCTCATCTTGGTAAAAAAAAAAACGGTTGTTTCTCTGTTCATTACACAGCAATGCGGACACTTAATGAGCATGTTTTCCCCAATTAATATTAATCGTAAAAGGTGTGATTAATTAAAGCAAGAGTTTGGATTTGTTATTGATACATTTACTTCGGGTGGTTGCAGGGAGCTTCATGTTGCCATGGTGCTCTCAGAGCTAAAGGGGAACAGGAAGCCGATCTGTTTGTGGTGTTTGTATTGCGTCCTGTATTTGTCCCGTCTTGTCTTTGTGTGTTGTCAGTGTGTCGAGGGTGGTTTCATTCATCCATTGGGCTGACACGTCGTCATATAAGTGAAATACCCTTGAGTACGACGTAAAACCCCAATCACACAAACAAACAAACCCTAAAATTCACAAACCACAGGAAAAAATGCCTCAACGGTGTGTGCCTCCAAATAGACATATAATATCAGACGGTTTCTGTGAGTCTTACCACGCATCGGAACTTACTTTTTCCACCTCAAACTAATTGCCAACAGGCATCCCAGTTTTTTAAAAGTACTGAGGACTTTTGGAATATTTTTTTTTCGACTTGATTAAGACATCATATTAGCGACGACGCTTGGCGTAGAATCTTTCTACACAATTATCGATATTGGGGCAGGACTTCGTTTTGTCAAAAATTAATTCGATCGATATATCCTGACCCCCGTCGTCCGACTACTGAGATAATTAAAACTACCCGAACTCATTTTGAAATGTAATGGTTGCGAGTTCAATGACCAAATATACAGGAAAATTATAAGGGGTTGTGCCAAGGGCAAAAGATTTAGTCCCAAGTGTGCTTGCATTTTTATGGCAGAATGGAAACATGAAGCCCTTGGAAAGTGTGCTTAGCAGCTCCTGTTGTATCTTCGACATTTGGATGACATATTTATTCTCTGGCATAATTCCAGGAATGACATTGGTTTCTTCATCGCCACTTTTCATCAGCATGGCCCTAACATTAAACTCCAGCCTACTATCAGCCGTGATGGTGTAGATTTGTCAGATGTTACGGTGTACAAGGCTCCAATTTAGATACAGCAGGGTCTTTGCATGTTTAGGTATTCCCCAAACTTAGAGACATCCACCAACTACTCCATGCTAATCCTTTCATCCTTCAAGGGAATTAATACATTCCAAATAATAAGGTTTCATAGGAATTGTAGCACTGTACCTATATCTTCAACTAGAACTTTTCTGTTGACTTTAAGGCCCTGACCCCTAAACTTCTACGCAGAATTAAATCTCCAAATCCCCAAATTTAGCAGTTATAATTTAGACCAAGTCCAAGGTTTTGCATCGGCTCATTAACGGAAAGACTTCCATCACCCTCTAACAGTGTCAGCCAGGTGTTCAAAATGTATGAAAAGGCTAAATGCTAACATACCAGACAAGCCGCCTTTGTTAGGCAACAAACTAAACAGGTTTATTGTTTGGTAGACAGTTTGAATTGTGATTTAGATATATGTGGCATACCTCATAGCTTGTAAGCATTGTCTGAAACAATATGTTGGTGAAACCAAAAATCCCTTAGAGATTATAACCAACAATCATTTTAGTTCCATTAGGTTAAAACTTATATCCATAAAAGCTAAACATTTTCTTCTTCCTGATCATTCGGTTAAAGGTCATTTGAAATCATGCCGGTTGAATAAAACATAAATTTTTCCCTCCGAAGAGGAAACCAAACAGATCCGTTTACAAAGAAAAGTTTTCGTTTTCAGACAAACATTGTATCCAGTGAGTTTCAATTGAGAACCAGGTAAAGGGTCTAAAAAAGAAATAATTACATTTGTATTCCAATATGACTATCTTAGCACCCAGATCACAAGTGTCCTTATACAGGAATTTCATAACCTTGGACCTAAATGGTCTACTTCTCAGTCACAAAGACCCATTATAGCATACAAGAGAAACAAAAATCTAAAGGACCTACTGGTTAAGGCGAAACTCCCCTCTGTATCAGACATGGTATATCACTAATTCTCTTTAGCGGATCCATTCATTGTTTTAATTCTATTGCTCTGAAATACCAGTTTGTATGCTGATTTATGCCTTATCCATACAGAATATCATGCTTGTAACGATATTTAAAATACCATGTAAATTGTCATTGTCTTCTACTGCGATTTCTGTAGATTATCTACATCCATTCTAGATTAATATATATCTATGCATTTGTCTATGTGAGTTTATCTAAAAGATGAGATGATTCACCGATTTTAGTTAATCAACATTGTGCCAGTGTGAGTACTCTTTAGAAATATATTATAGTTAGCGAAAACTAAACATAAAAGGTTTTGCAAGGGAATCTACGAAAATAACTTTACTATATAACCTAATAAGGTTAAATATTTGAACTTCATGCTGGTAACGACAAAATGCTGAATACGGATGTAAAACATGAGTGTATTATTTATTTGTTCAATTAGCATATTATTCAATCTTAGATGTGGCTCTGTGGATTAAAGGGATTAACAGACGAGGTCGTTCGCCCAGTTATTGTGAAAAACATTAATGTAAGATTTGATCTCATATCTGGGGTCAAATTAAATTATGGGGATAGGGCAGGGCTAGGAGTACGTTTAGAGTTAGGTTAGGGTTTGACTATAAATGCGTTTATAGCGTGACAATCTTTAAATTCGTTCATCCGCCAGAACACAAAACCGTTCAACATTTCTGCTGTATACATACTGCCATCTTCCCATGGTCATGACGGAAAAGAAAAAAACATCGTCCGGCGAGCCTCTTTTCAGTTCCTACCTTACCATCACAGCTGAGCAATAACCCTGAGTTAAACTACAACAAATTATTCATTAACCCCACCCAATCAGATTTAAGTTTACATTAGCAAAGTAAGCGACGGTCTTAACACACACAAACTTAGCCACATTAAATAGTCTTGACATCACCTGGTACGCTTCTTTCTTGTCGGGTTGATTTATATACGGCTTTTTGATTGGCTGTTGGTTTCCACAATAGCCCGATTAAATGTCTGTCTTGTTTTTTTAAGCCAAGGGTGAAATGGTGTAATTCAGGTTGTATGCATTTTGACCTTTGCCTTGGGAAGATGACATACTTTAAGCAAGTTTCTTCATAATACATGCCAGTCGATGTGGAGAGATATTAAGATGACAAACCACAGTGTATAATTGTGTATGTCTGATACTGTAATTTCTGTATTTTTATCAACATGGAAACTTACTTATTTCCCTGCACTTCACAAAGGAGTCCAACAGACAATAATGTTCTAGTCGTTCAGGCTTAACTATGGTTCTGTCCTATAGCTCAAGCGTTTTAGTATCTTTAGCTGACTGTTGTGTACATGTCTGTGTTTCCTCGTGACATGTTTTGTTGGCCTGGTTTATCAACCATTCTAGCAGGAATTTGGGACTCTCACCTCGATGCTACTGCAAAGTCTTTTTTAGTAAATTTACCAGTGGATTGAGTTCAAGGCGTGTTATTTTAACATAATACCTTCGTAGGCTTTAGATGTCTGCCTTTATTTTATCAATAACTTATGTGAAAACTATTGCCTTCTCTAATACTAGGGAATGTTAACATAGCAGCAACCTGGAATTTATTGTCTATACCTGTCTATATTTGTATAGCCATGAAATAATTCGTGGACAAGTAACTTGTCCACATTCAAGCACTAGAGTGAATAATGTTGACATAATATATAATTGTAAGGCCGCCTGTGATGTGAATCATAGCGACAGCTGATGGTACTAATTATTTTGTTCTTTATCAGTAGTCTAGCTGGAACTGGTTTGGCTTTGGACTACATATAAAGAAGGAATGAACGTTATTTAGTACTAATGGATTTATAAAGTGCGCTGCGGCTATCCGTGTATTTTGTACGTGAATGAGTACTAACGTGTGTATGACGTTGTTGTTGTTGCATGACATGAAAGAAAATCATGTAGTGAGAAGCGAGTGGGTAACAGCTCACTACTGAATAAGGAAGGATTGACCCAAGTGCTGTCATGGAGTGGTTTGGGTGTCTTCCCGTGATGCTTTGAACGCGTTGGACTCCGAGTTTCCGAGATTTGACATAGGGTTCTGTGAGGTCACATCAATGACACGAAGAGTGTTCTCCGTAGTTACACATCACCAAAATGGCTGACACACCTTCACAGCATGTCAGAACGGAAGTGGCACTGTTGACCAATGGGAATGCGGGGCTGATGACTCGTTAAAGCATCGCTGAGCGGACAATCAGCGAAGACCGAGGTGTGAGATGGACCAATCAGCGTGCGCGGGTAGGAGCATGGGACAGACTTTCACTCTCGGGCGAAGCTCCTTGTTTCTTTCACGCCGCACCGGATAGCAGTAGCGGCCTACTGCGGCGTCGATGGCACATTTATCGTCGTGGCATATGCCCCATGTTCTGCGTCGTATTACGGCGTCACGTGGTACGCTACAACACATCTGCCTCGAAGGCCTACTGTGGCGTTGTGCGGCATCACATCACCGTCATGACGCCGTACTGCGGCGTTACAACGACGCCGTCACGACGCGGCTTCACGATGAGTGTTACGACGGGCTCGATGGATGTTATGTTGGTCATGATGAAGAAAACAGGAACAACTCATACCATGTTGCATTGTAATTTTATTTGTGACAGGACATGGAAAAAGACGAATGGCTGGTTTATCGCCATTTATTCGATAAAATCACAGGGCATTGTCCGAGTCGCTGAGGTATACTGGTCTTCGTTGTCGGTGATCTACATGGGGTATTCCGAAGGTAACACTTGGTCGAATAGCTCCTTTCTCATCCGTACAGCGTTATTTAAGACTTCCCCCGATGGGATCTGGAACATGTTTCCCAAACAACGATTTGTGTTCATGACTTGTCGGTGTATAGGATCCGGTTTCAAATCGAGTTAATGCGTGTTCAGGCGGAGATATTCGTCGCGGATCGAGTTCCGAATGTCTGGTAAGATGGCTTTTTGCATGGCAGCTGTGTCCAATTCATCACCTGCTGCGTCGATAATTTTATCTTTAAAGATTTCTAGAACGATATTGACTATGTTATTCCAGACCTCGGCGGACGTGGCGTCGTCATCGCCGTCATCTCCGCTTTCATCATCGCTGCTCTCGTTCGAATGAGACGATACCGACTGGGCGTGGTGTTCAGACTGAAGGTCTTCTTCGTCTGCTTCTTCAACAATAACATCATCTTGAACACTACCATGATCATATTCTTCTTTGTTTTTTTTCCGGATGCTTGATTTATTTATGAAGCATCATATCGTAATTTCTAGAAAAACGACGGTCACAAATATCGCAAAATACAAAAGACAGCTTTTTTTTTCGACTGCAGATCCACGACTGATTGAATTGAAGGACATGGGATGGTTAAATGCTCAAGACTGTTTACATACGTCACCTTCCGCTGGGGATGTTCTGTGGTGTCATGCTGTGCCATTGACCTCACATGACACATCATGACGCAACAAAACACCGACGTGACGCCGCACGACACCGTCATAACGGTGTCGTGATCCCGCAGAACGTCACAATACACAAGAGAACGCCGTTGTGACGGCGCAGAACGCCACAATACGCAAGAGAGCCCCATATTTCCATTGGTCAACAGTGCTACTTCCGTTCAGACGGTTTGTCAGCCATGATGGTGATGTTTTGCTACCGGAGATCACTTCTCATGTCATTGTGACCTCACATCACCCCATGTCAAATCTCGTCAACTATCGGACGGAGAGTCCACCGCGCGCATAGCATCACGGGAGGACACCCACACCACCCCATAACAGCACTAGGGCCAACCCTTCCTTATTCAGTAGTGCGCTGTTACCCACCTGCTTCGCACTACATGATAAGTACCAACCCATTTTTAAAACACCACCGGGTTTCATTGAAATAGAGTATTGTGTCTATGGTATCCCAAAAACATTCAGAGAAAAATCAGATAAAAGTTTTGAGAGACCGCGGCGATAGCGGCGGATCAATTTCCAACCTCCACCATAAGAGTCCTTAGAAACACCTTATAAGATTGTGGATAGGATCCTATAGGATTTGTCTGTAAGGGTGCTATTTAACGCCCTGCTTAAGGGTATTTCACTTATATGACAGCGGTGTAATCCAACAATAATTGACACTAGGACAACAAAGATGTGAAGAGTTTTCAATGTTTTTAATGTTGGAAACATAATCTTACTCCAGTATTAAGCAGAGATATCATTCTTACAAACAAACTACTCTTAGCCAGACTGCAATATTGTACTTACATGCATAACCCTTCCCAAACCCACCATTCCCAAGGTCTAGGTTAATATGTTTTATCGATCACTTGGTTAAAGTAACTGTTCGGCCAATGAAAATGCAAAAAAAAAAAATTGCTGCTCACCAAGTATCAATTCAAGATAAGCGATAATAAGAGTTAAGGGCTAATGTTAAACGATTCACAGTTAAGAGATAACAGATGCTGGGCAGTTATTGAAAATATGTTGGTATGGCCAAATTTAAAAGTCTGCGTAACTTTGACCAATCGTATTCTCGTGAGAGTATCTATAGTCGACGAGACTAAGACAACTCTCGTACACCATGCCAGGCCATCGCGCATTAATTTACGCCAATATTTGTGGCGACATATGCCACAGACCAAAAAATGATCAAAGTGCAAAGCAAGATGGTCCTGGTATGTCTTAGAATGAAAGTCTCGACGTAGGAGGTAGATAGATTCTATTGTAGAATGAACTTTGACCTGCACCGCGGACTATTTGAATCAAGATATAAAGCTACGGATAAAAAACACCTATTAAATATAGTGGCAATATCCTAGCTGTCATCAGTCAATACACTACTTAATGTGTAAGGGCGAAAGAGACTACCCGGGTTGATTCAACAGCAAAGATTTCAGCCGCCGACGGACGGTCCTCTTCTTCGATGTATTAAAGGCCATTGAGATCCGATTTTGATTGGGTTAGCTCAATCAAAGAGAACAATATGATAGTCGAATATTCGTGTAAAAAATCGACTGAATCGTAAATACATAACTAGAGAGTAAATTAGTGAATCAAATGTTAGGAGTGGGAATGGACACGAGTTTGTTGATAACATAATTAATTCATTGATTGGTGTTGCCGTTAATGAAATGAAATGGGTTTTGATATTTTAACGAGACTTTTTGCTTAAAAGGGATAGCCAGGGATGTTTAAAATATAACACCTTTTGTGTTGCTCGAATCGATCATTGAATTACTCAATTGCTTTCTGAAAACCGAAACATACAACAAAACTCACCCGAGCTCCGTTAGAGAAACCCCGTGTTGTCTGTGCGTAGAGGCTGACTTTATTCCAGCTGTACAATTTAAAGTTGAGGCTGATTTTATTCCAGCTGTATAGTTTAAAGTTGAAACTGTGAGTTAATTAATTCTTGCCATAAACTTTTCCTTGAAAAACCCCACAACTGATCAGAGCTGGAGGCCACCCTTTCAGATTTAAATTTCCATTAGCAAAGTCAGCGACGGTCTACACACACACATGAACTTAGTCACATTATATAGGCCAGACATCACCTGACACGTTTTTTTATTGTCGGGTTGATTTATATACGGCTTTCTGATTGGCTGTTTACTTTCTCACTAGCCTGATTTAAATGTCTGTCTCGTTTTATTAGGCGAAAGGTTAAAACGTGTAACTCTGGTTTGATGCGTTTTATTCACATGGTCTTTGTCGGTGACACATATTCTGACCTTGGCACTTTTCCATATGCCGGATGGTTTTGAACGAACAAAAGGTTTACTTTCTGTGTAGTTTGGATAAAACATATATCAATCTACAAGACGGTTTTTAATGTAGCTGTACCGTCAGTATTGCATACGTTAAATAATGACGGTACCTGGATCTAACTATACGCAAGTTTCTTCATAATACATTCAAGTTGAAGTGGAGAGTTATTAAGATGACAGACAACGGTGTATAATTCTGTATGTTTGATACTCTCTGTAATTTGTGTATTTCTATTTTAAATAGACACTTACTTATTCCCTTCTACTCCACACAGTCCAACAAACAATAATGTTCTAGCCGTTCAGGCTAAACTAAGGCTCAAGCCGTTTAGTTTCTTTAGCTGATTTAGTCAAGAGTGTTGTATACATATCTGTGTTTTATGATGGCCGATAGGGGCCAAGGCTCCAACAGCTCTTTTTTAAATTTGGGTACCACGAAGTTGCGAGGATGCGAGGATGCGAGGGCGAGGAAGCGAGAACGCGAGGGCGAGGAAGCGAAGATGCGAGGGCGAGGACGC
>JAQQZZ010133808.1:0-11847 GCA_030265115.1 Mopalia vespertina | reverse complement strand
CCCCCCCCCCCCCCCCCCCCCCCCCCCCCCCCCCCCTGCGCCCATTTGTTGGCACGTACGACAAGCATTAAGCATCAAAGAAACAAACAGCTTTAGCGACATTTAATGAAAAGTAAACCAATTATGCCCGGTTAGCTCACAAGTGTTTATTCGTATAAATTGTACTTTTACTATTTTCTGTTTAGGGACTGGTTGTTGTCTTGTATGTGTTGCTTCGTTTGTTTCCGTGGGACAGCATTTCAACAAAGGTCGTGGTGCTGCTTCTTCTATCGCCGTGGCGGGATCCGGGGTGGGTGCTCTTCTTTTCCCCATCATCTTAAGACCTTTGATTGACGAATATGGGTGGCGAGGAACAATGGTCATTTTATCTGCTTTGATGTTGAACAGCATCCCGGCAGCCGCTTTGTTCAAACCCACCCGCACTAAACCCGACTCCTCCAAAGACGAACAGGCACGGCTGAATCTCAAGGAAGCCTTGTGTAGTTCAGAACTTTGGCGAAACACCACTTACGTGTGTTACATCATCATCTGTCCCATCATCGCTATTGGTTACAAATATACCTATATTGTAATAGTTGATCTGGGGATTCTGAAGGGATTTTCTAAAAGTGACAGTACACTGTTATTGGTCTATATAAGCCTAGCGTTTACTACATCAACAGTAATCTTTGGTTTTGTATTGAGGATATACTGGACACACAGTGTGATGCTGTTTAACATTTGTCTGGTTGCAATGGGTGCCATTTTGTTTATATTCTCAGCGTTGACGTCATACAGATCATTTGTGTTTGGCGTCATAGCATATGGCGCAGCGCTTGGTGGAATAAGTGGCCTTTACGCAGTTATTACTGTCGACATGTTAGGAATAGAACGCTATTCCACGGGTTTAGGTCTCGTCTGTACCGCCTATGGACTGGGGTATTTACTCAGCGCTCCAATGGCAGGTAAGAAACATTTTAAGGTACAAGCTTTTAGTATTTTGTAAAAGGATACTAGCGAAGCGGGTGCTTAAACGCCACAGTTATAGTTTTTAAACATTTGAAATCGGCAATTTGAAATATGGGACTCTATAAGCGGACTCATCCTACACCATTAAACTGGTTTTCCATTAGGCAAATATGTTTGCGTGAACTGGTCAGTTTTCTGTCACGTTTTGGTGAAGTGAAATGCTTTCGGACTGATTTAATTTTTTTAGGCGAATAATTTCATGTCCGGATATAAATCACATGACAGCTTTTTTCAAGGATTCACACCGATTCCTTTATACTTCGCAAAATCTCTGGGACTGATGCTGTTGCGGAAAATGTAACTTGGTTTGGCAGTTTTATTTTTTATTGGTGTAAAAAAAATCACTTCCCACGAATATATTAGTCTTATGGAAAACCCGCTTTGGGAATATACATTTTTTGCGCAACCTGCGCAGATTCTCTCTTTACTGGGTGTGTCCTTGTAAGAAGCACACATAATATTCATTGTCTGATATATGTCCATTATAAACGGAGCACTATACTAGGTGCGTGTGACCGGCTCTCAAGAAATGGGATAATATTTGTGAAATGTGACTTGCCCTTGCCCGAAAGCAAATGCCGTTATAATCAAATCGTTGTGTTTCACCCGAGTGGTTGTGTTTTGTTTTATTGGTATTTAATATTTATCCTTAGTACTCTTTGGTTAGCCTAACAATTGACTTTCTTGAGAAATGTGTTAATCCTATTAATTTACGTATTTTTTCAGGTTTAATAAACGACCTCACGGGGAGTTATCAACTATCGTTTTACATTGCTGGGTCTCTTTGTGTGTGCGGAGTAACACCGTTCGCCATCGTGTCTAAAGTGGCGAAGCGGAAAGGAAAATGTAAAATCACAGCGGAAGCCGGGATTGAAACTATACCTATTCAGCGGACTATTTCTTCGATAGCTTGACCAGTGTTTAAATGAATTGTCTCAACTCATAATTTTACTTTATTGTACTGGTGTATGCCTTTGTTGATATCTACGATGAGGCTGAATCGCGACAATTTGTCCAGGCGCAGATTGAGCTACAATATCTAGTTACAATTGACGATATCTTCCGCTTCGACCCTTATAATAAACACCATATGTTAGATGATTCTGGTAAATCCTGTCCTAGCTGCTCATCGTTGTCTGTTATGGGATTCACTACTTTAGCAAGGGATGAAATGTTTAAAGTATTTTGTCAGACATTTTCACAGTGTTGTCCTGCGGGTCAGATCACACAATGTTTATTTCTGGAAAATTTTAAACTGCTATCTCAATTTTTAGCGGGCATGCCCTGCAAATGTATTTAAATCCCCCCCCCCCCCCCCCCCTCCTGTTCAACGCATGACGTAAAATAAATATCAATATGTACACAAAAACTTAAATAATGCAATGCATATACATGTGCCAATTATGTAACATAGTTTTGTAAATGTGTGTTAAACGTACGTTATAAGTTATTACACCTGTTGCTAATTTTTACAGTTTTGTGTTTTTCTGCTTTCTTTGTCTGAATGCACTTACTATCTCGAACGGGTATAAATAGCAATGACAGAGAAATACTGTTCCAGCGATCATCAGACACTTAACTATATTTGCAAGAATATCTGAGATACATGTATAACACTGTTTTTCCTTAAATATTTAATTTTTCTTTAAATATTTACAACACCACCTTCCGATCGATAACAACGCATTCATTTATAGGTATGTTTAATTAAGTAATATTTTGCCCTAACATAACAAACATAACACATCATTATGAATATTGTGCGAATGTAAAAACATCCGATTGCCTGGGACCCAAAAAATGATGTGACACTATTGTGTTGACCAGGACCTATACATTATATCGCATTAAATTTGTCATTTATTCGTGTTTATTCAGTCATATGATGGCTTTTCTACACATTAAAAAAGGGAAACCATCCTCACTCGATAATTGTCAGAAACAATACCAAACTGTATAAAACAATCACAGGACGCCTTGTATGATACAATTTAACACAGCACAAACATGTGATTCGGATTGGTTAGTTTGTTTGTTTGATTGTTGGGTTGTTTGAGTAAGGTTCAACCATAACAAGGGTATTTCACTTATATGTCAACGTCTTTGCACTTCTCAGTCTGTCTTATATACTGCGACTCACCAAGTAAAACCCCTCAAAACCACCCGGAGCCCAGTCTTGTAATACGCTCATATACCTGAGATGGACAGAGGGATTCGAATCGTTGAGGGTACATAGAAGGAGGATCAGTTAGCCGACACGCTAACCATTGAACTACGACCGCGGTTTCCCGGTGATTCCGAGTCCCTCTGGTTAGCCGCGGTTTGATTGAATAGAATGAACGATAATACCGAATCTCTCTGGTTAGCTGCGGATTGATTGCATCGCATGAACGATTTACCGGTATACACTTTGCACTGGAAGAAGGTTTAATTTCCCCCATATCAAAGCTTTTTAAGTTCGGTGGTCCAGATGAATCAGGGACCTACTTTTCTTTACCCACAGAAGCACAGGGTTGAATCCCCCATCAAGCGTCAACACCAAGTTAAACAATAAGGAGCAAGTATATGTTGTGGGATATAAACTGATTTCATACTAACATTACACAGCTTAGTCGTTTATTTAGCACATTCTCCAAAAATATAGGGCATACATTACAAGTATACTATTTACAAATAAATAAAAAAATATGTGTGAGCGAAGTACTGTTTTCGACAAGTCAACCAGTTTCAATCTACAGAAGTTGACAACATCCTAAGCGCCAAAAATGGGCAACTAGTTTGAATGAAAAATTGTGCCTTTAAGGAAATATCACTCATTGCTTCATTAGATATTGCATTTGATGATAGAGCTTGCATGTATACTGTAATACACCTGCACTACGTTTTAATTTCGAAATCTAGACTGTACAAAAAGGTAGATGAAAATACATTTTAATGAATCTAGTGGATAGCGTATTCAAATTATTTGTCAGCCTTAGTAAATCTCCGTGGACAGCATTAATTGGTTTCACCAAAGTTTGTCCCACAATGCAAACCCTGTGTGAGATCGACGGTGTATAACAAGTATAGGCGGCTTAACAACAGAACGTTGTGACACACCCTGGTGTGAATCAGGGGATGCTCACAATGAGAAATGTAACTTTTTACGCGCCTTGGCAATCCTCTGGAGAGAAACAAAACAATTAGCCATAAAGCAAGGAAAAGATCGAGCAGGAATGTGTCTGCTTCACTAAAGCGTGCTGGATCATTTATACGCGATAAAATAACAACAGTTATTACCAATCAACTGGCAGAAGTCAAACCCTTTTCCATTCTCTAGTTGTTTGTCCATGTGATATATAACAGACTAATAAAGACACACAAACACATTGCCCTTCAATGAGGATGAACAAGTAGCTTAGTTCCATTAATTTCGGAATCTAACCATTCTCAGAAAAAATCATGTGTAAATTGACTAAAAAAGAAGAGGGGCTGGAAGCTATATACCAGTATAAAGTAGTAAAATAAACAAGGTCTTTTTACTACTTTATACTGGTATATAGCTTCTAGCCTCTCCTCGTTTTTAGTCAATTTACACCTAAGGACGATATATGTTGGACGTATCGAAACGTTGTGTTCGATCACAAAACAAGAAATGGTTATCCAGAAATTGTATAATTATATTACGCCACTTCTAAATGTCGTTAAAAACTTACACAATAACTAATGTAATATCGGTTCACAAAAATCCTATTATTCTATGAAAGACGGAGAGGAACACTCTCGAGTTCTCGTGCCCTGTGAAAAACCAGGCTGGAGATTATGACATGGTGTTAAGCAACCTAATGTCACGTTATCGGGCACCGCACCTCGTATTGTGTTGACCACAAGATACAAGACTAGAGATTATGAAAAGACGAAAATCAATCGAATGTCAGGTACTCTTGCCTCACACCTGGTGTTACGCAGGCCATAGAACATGAGACGAGAGATTACGGGAACGTGAGAATAAATCGAATGTCGCGTATTCTTGCCTCGCACCTCGTGTTACACAGGCCATAGAACACGAGACGAGAGATTACGTGAAAGGGAGAATAAATCGAATGTCGCGTATTCTTGCCTCGCACCTCGTGTTAGGCAGGCCATAAAACACGAGACGAGAGATTACGTGAAAGGGAGAATCAACCGAATGTCGCGGTTTCTTGCCTCGCACATCGTGTTACTCAGGCCATAGAACACGCGACAAGAGATTACATGAAAGTGGGAATCAACCGAATGTCGCATATTCTTGCCTCGCACTTCGTGTTTCGTTATAGCTTAACGTGCCAGTAGAGATTAAGAGAACGCAAGAATGAACTGAATCTCGCATTCTCGCTCCTCGAGTTACGTTCAACAGCTAACCGACACCTCTAGAGATTATTTATGACAATACGAGAATCAAGGGATTCTTCCCACGTTCTTAAAAAAAAAAACCCAGCTGACCGAGAATCCGAAGCGAGATTTGGAATAAGATTCTCCTGAGTTTGCTGCTCAACCAGTTCTCGTGTCGTGTCTTATGCTGCTTACATCGAAGGAAAGAGATTGCTAACACGCGAGATTGAAAACAAATTTGCCAGAATTTAAGGCTTTTGTCTCGAATTTGTCAACTTTTGCCTCTCGTCGTGTTAACAAATTTAAAACACGACATAACAAGATGCGAGTGGCCGCATCCCCCTTTCATATGATACCCTAACTATAATGTGTTGAAATAATCGAGTTATCGTAATGTCTGAAACTACATGTATTTTACTCTACAGCAGAGACACCGGATTAATTATTATAGTCGGTATAGGAAGATCTGTAACGTCAATATTTATTGACTTCCATACGTAGATTTATAAGAACCATGTATCACTTTATATACCTGAATAATGTCAACTGATAGGGTGACCGCTTCATATACGGCCGGAAGATTTCAATGTTTATATTGCCATTCCGTGTATTAATACCATACATTAACAGGTCACTAATAGCGTCGACCAGGTTTAAATAACTTGAAGTATATCCTTATTTCACGTGACTCTTTCAATTATGAACGATATTCAATAGGGTAGACCGTTGACTTAAATGTAAATATGCCAGCTGCAAACTCAAAGAAATCGAGCAGCCTCCGTTATTTCATGTTCTTGCATTGATGGACTTTTTTTTCTCTCAACTTTTATGATATTCATGATTCGACTCCATTGTTTTTAATCGCAGACGCTCTATTCAATCAGTTACGCTGCGAAAAGCTGAATCAATTTTCAAACAGGTTATCGAGTTTTATGTTTATTGTGTTGTTTTATTTACCCACTGATAATTTATCTGTACATATGTCAGATTGAACTTATTGCAAATCTTGTTCCATGTTACATTCCATTAGTAAAATGTCAGTATAACCGTGGTATTCTGCGCATATAAGCCTCTAGGGATTAGAACTGTAATATTGCCGTTCTCCAATATGGCTTCAATTTCATAAAACTGGGAAAAATAGTCCTGATACATCAAAATGCGATAATCAATCGACAAGAACCAACTAGGCTTTAAACTGATTCCAGCCCATCCGCAATGCACAAGTTGTCAATGTTATGTCATTGAGACTGGTTTAAGGCTGCCTTACTTGATTTCCTCTGTCATCTCTTGCGATAACATTTTTTTTATGCTTTCCGGTAAACCTGAGCCATTTGTCATCCGGTTCTCAAAGATTCGTAGTAGCTTTGGTACCTCTTAGACCATAAATGTGCACTATTGGCTTTATCAGTACTTGTTCAGTACACATGTAGTCATTTTGATGCTTCGTTTTCTAAATATATTTTAAGGTACAAAAAGAATCTTCGAAATTTATATGCGTCTATTTTGTGCGGACAGAAAATAACTGGTCTGAATTGACACCAAGCCTGGCTTCTTTATTAGGAAAAAAGAAATTTAAACAATAGGAGTGAGTTTTTAGGGGACTGTAAGCGGTACACAGCTAGACGTGGCCCTGCAACTGTAAAGCGATTTATCTTTAGCCGAAAATGTATTTTGTTCAGCGAGTTAATACACAGAATACACAAGAAAAACAAAAAAGTTAAGTTAACTTTAAAAACCGCTATGGACAATTTAATGTTTGTGTTCCAGTTTCACGAGGATAAATATTATTCAGAGCATTGTATGAAGGTAGTACTAACACGAGCAAGGTGGCATTCCAGCAACACTAAGTGTTTTTATTTTGTTTTGCCATGTTAAACAAAACGTAGATGAGTAGGTTAGTAAACACACGAGTATCCTTGCATTAACCCAAAACTGAATTCTAAAAGAGGGCTTTTGGTTATTGTCATTTCCAACAGATGCCGCTGTTAGATGATACCTTATTGACGGGTGTTAAACAGAAACGTTTGGCCAACCTCAAATTGTCGGTACTAGCTTCTTGTTATGTATGACAAGGTGGAAACGAAAATGAATCTAAGGTAAGAACAATGTGTGTTACATATATTAGAGAAAATGAAAATAAATGGCAAAATGGCATAAGACAGGTCTTAATCACACAATTGGCAACTTAACAAAATACAAATTCTGATATGTCAATTAAAATATATTATGATATTATATTAATCGGCATATAATTGACCTGAAATCGACAATATCATGATCAAACGTCGCTCTTAAACCTGTTATACACCGTGTAATCTTATTAAAATGTAACCAAACTATTTACACGGTATAGCGTTGTCGCATGTAGATTTAATGCAGTATTTGGAGGATGTTCAGTGGGGTCAGTAACTGTGGGCCTCCCGGAGGTCACCCGATTGGCCAATAAACTGTCACAACACAACGATCAGTCTGCGAACATTATAGGCTTGTCGTAAGGCCTACCAAGTTCTGGAGAGTGGTCATATGATTGGTTATTTTGCATAAAACCCTCAACGCCGTTTGTTTTGAGAGTAAGTCTGATCTAAACTTGCCTGAGCAAATTCTTGCGTATGGTTGCATTCAGATTGTCCACAGCCAATATCACGTATATAAATAAACTGCTTTGTCTTCCTGATTCTTCCCTACACTAGGGGTCTTTGAGGATTCTTTAGAAAGAAGGATGGTTTTATATGGAACCATTACGACAAAACCGGTACTAAAATGAAAATAAAAATTACTTGGAACAGTTGCTGTGAGGGTTTTATAGGCCTACTGAACCACAAAGGCTTCATCCAGAGTCATGACTGACGAACCTTAAAGAGTTCCATTAGCGCCAAGAGTGTACGTATAAGACAACGCTGCCAACAGCCCAACTCTGTGTAAAGTAAACTTTGCTAGTTAAATAGCTACCATTGTTAGCGCTCCATCAGGGTGCCCCCCTCCTCCAAACTCCAAACAAATGTTTCCTTGGCCACATTATATATTGGCACTTCCACTTGTTTTCATCATGTAACGGCGAATAACGGATTACCAGAAATGAACACTTATATAGTAGACACTTGTCATTTGTATAATTATTATAGATACAAACCTGTCGACGTGTTTTTATTTTAGGTATTTCAAGCTTGTGTTTCGATTCCTCTATGGGAAGTGTCCAAAGGCCTGGGTATAAAAGCAGTTGTCAGTCATCCTGGACAATTCCTGGCTAACTGGAAACTCCAACAAAGTATGATCGGACATACTTTTTCTAACCTTTGCGTAATGGTTTATTTTTTTATTATTATTGTGAAACTTAAGCTTTTAGTGATCCAAACTTTTATATAGTCTCACACTTGTTCAATTCTTGCGTATCAACAAAGTAATATTGCGTTATTGTTTTTTTCAATTTCAGAATTCCGTTCTTGCAGTAGGTACTTGTTCAACTTTGTTTTTTTACTAGGCAGCTTCCCTTTGTGGTAACTTAAGCGTTTTTGTGCTCAACGAAAAATGAACGCACATGGCTGAGCATGTATAGCTTTAGTATATCAGAATTTCATGACTCTTGAGTTACTTTTTATTGTGTGCTCAAAACTTTTTCAAAGTGACTCATACAAAATATACTTGTGTCCACAGCGCGTAATTGCGAGACATATTTTATTGGTATTTTATCGACAATTTTTGGCGATAATAGTTTCAA
The DNA here is from genome assembly GCA_030265115.1 of Mopalia vespertina. Taxonomy (NCBI): domain Eukaryota; kingdom Metazoa; phylum Mollusca; class Polyplacophora; order Chitonida; family Mopaliidae; genus Mopalia; species Mopalia vespertina. The sequence goes on along the minus strand of JAQQZZ010133808.1, from coordinate 2,774 downwards.
GTTATTGAATGCAGTGTAGCAGAATATATGTAGACGTACTATAACATGATTCCTCATTCAGTTTAGTGACACCCACTTGGCGCTTTTGTGCAGGACAGTTTGAACTGATTCTGGTCTGACAGAGCAGAAATGGAACATGAGGGGAAAATATTTGTTTACAAACATAGCTGACCCATTCGTTATATGTCGGTGTCAATGTCAAGCTTATTTTTACTGCTAGTTATAAAATACTGTTTTATGAACTTTTATGAAATTTGTTTTATCTCCATCTTTGATTAATCGAATTATCTAATAATTTTCCATTTTCCAATTTCCATGTCCGGTACTTGAACATTCTATCAACAAACCATTGTTTGGCTGTGTGGAACGTCATTACTTAGTGGCAATGGCCTAATTTACAATATCTTAACTATTTCACCAAATAGATTGATGGTATATGATATAGTTTGAACAAGACAAACATTTATACACGCTACCAACTTTGTTCATATAAATACAGTCTATAGTTCAGGGAAGAATGGCGGTAGACTGCAAGGATGTGGAAGGATTGATTGTTTCACTAGATGGACTACGTTTTGCTCAATTCCCATCATTTGAGTTTGTCATTCAATATAAACTTTGTCAACTTATTAATAAATGTATACCCCTGGCGACCACAATTGAACTATGGTTATATTGATTGCTGCACATTGGATCACCTTTCGTACATACACTTAAACTTACTTTTCTGTTGCCGCAAATGTTTGCCAGGTCATTTTTACATACTTCTTGTATTGCCGCAACTGATTGAACAATGCAAATCGTAAAATGTAATGAACTCTGAGCTTGTAGAAAATTCTGTTTAGATATTTTATAAGTTTAAATATGATAATTTGTGTGTCTTTTAGAAAGAGAAGATTAACAGTATTTTCGCTATTTTTGGATAACACTTTCTTAGTTTGACAGATTCTAGTTTAAAAAATTGTGCAGGTTGAAACCCGTCCGGGAATCGAAGGCTGGGTGGCTGAGTGGTCTAGGTAGCTGTACAACCGACTAATATAAAATCGACGTGTGATATAAAAAAAAAATGATGTGTAATGTAAAATCAACGGCTAATATAAAAAGTTTGACGTATAATATAAAAAGGACCTTAACGCCAAATATAAAATCAGTACGCCTAATATAATTTCTTTCCCACCGCCGAATATAAAATACTCACCGCCTTATATAAAATCTTAGCTCAAAATATGAAATCAGTTTTAACGAAAAAAAAAAGACAAGGATTATTATCTCCCGAACTTTTTTTAAAAGCGTAATACGTTATACGTTTGTAACCTTGGACTTTGACCGTGTGACCGAACGTAAGCGTATCACCAATCGTATTCTGGCAAGAGTTTCTATAGTGGACGAGACCAAGACAACTCTCGTACGCTCTTTCAGGCCATCGCGCATTAATTTCCGTATTGGTATATGTTTACAGAATCTTAAGACTTTCTGTTGCGCATGCGTGACTACATGCCTCCTGGTCACAGAAAATTTTTCGAAGCCATAGAAAATTGTCCACGGGTTCGAGTCCGTCTGTCGAACATCAGGTATATGAGTGAGTCACTCAATGGCTCCGGCGACCGCGGGGTGGTTTCTACGAGGTTTCTTTCCGGTTTTCCTCTTTATTTAAGCAAAAAAACAGAGTAAAATGGACAGTACGACGTTAACCCCCAATCAATCAAACAAACAAACAATATATGTAAATAGCCAGAACTCTGACATTCTAGTCATCACAAGAATAAATAATTATAGCCACATTCGTGTAAACTAAAAAGCAAGTAAAATACATGTAGCAGAGACAAAAATGTCGCACAAGACAAGAACTTCTTACTGAAAAATTATAGAGGATTTTTGTATCATATTGACTAGGAGTGCCGCTTTGGGTCTTTCGTTTAACAGGTATATAGTGGTGATGTCAAACAGAACAGCTGGAATATGCAGTAATAGCAAGGACCATGGTGAACAATCTGCGAAAAGGGGAGAAGGGGGAACCGGTAAGTGTGTTTCTTGATACATGTATTAACTGGGCTAGCCACTTAAACAAAAGTATCGCAAATTCTTATAATAGTATGTGTCTAAATCCGGCAATCACAGATCTCTGAGTGGAGCCAGTTTCTATCCGTTCAAACGACCCCAGGAAACACCTCGGGATGATGTACACTGATTAAATGGTCCCCACAATAAGTAACTTAAGAATAGGGGTATTTTATAAAGTAGTAACACCGATCTATTGAACACATATAAGAAACAAGCAATACTACTCTATCAGAATGACCTACAATTGCTTAGGGCCAACAAATTTCATCTCAAAAGAAATCATTTTCTGTAGGAAAGAGATTATTTCACCTCATCACAGTGTTATGGTTGTGTCAAACCGGAAAATATGTTAACCTCATTTTTATTCACGGGAGTCTTCATTGAATGGAGATGCCTGACGCTGGTAACTAGCCTATAAGTATGTTTTTCTCAGACTTGTATCGAAACGGGATGGCTCCGCTCTCAACATCTTCCTCAGGTAAGTCTGATGTCTCCACGAAGTACTGTCATAAGCCTTGCCACACTTATCCCGTTGCGGCGGTCAGACAAAGATCAAAGAAAATTTAAAAAAAACGAAGAAGCCAATCAAATACATCAGCCACTTTTCAAACAATGTAACGCCTCTGCAGAAATATAATGGTAAACAGCAGAGAAAGACAATATTCTTTTCGATCACTGGCCCTAATTATGCGTCTTCTTGGTTGTCTGTTACA
>JAQQZZ010133797.1:0-13603 GCA_030265115.1 Mopalia vespertina | reverse complement strand
TAATAGATTTGTTAACAATAAGGAGTAGGTTACATACTTTAACATTGTATTATTCAATAGGGTACGAGATGACTTGGATACGAGGTGACTATGGTACGAAGTGACTTGGTACGAACCGGTTTGGGTATATTTGTTAAATATAACATCAGATAAAAATGTCAAAAGAATTATCTAACAATGTTTAACATACAGCGTACGTGACATATGACAGATACCTGGATCTAGCTTAACTAAATTTATGCGAATATCATGTATATCGTTGAATTGTATATAGGCCTACAGTCAACAGTTTATAGTTTAACAAGAGATGGATGCCTGAAGGAAAAGGGAGACAATCCGGTAATAACGAGCTGTGTTTCCCTCTTCTGGTCAATCTACAACGTAGAGATCTAAATTATAGCAACAATAATGAAACTTATACAGGTATCAGGGAGACACACGCATACTCATGCATTTGAACGTAAAATACAGCCAAACAGAGAAGAAAAGTCGACTGCATTACACACAAGAGCGACAACTCTAGAAGTCGAGCCTTGTTTTGTTTTTGGGTTCTGCCACTTAAGGGGCGATTTCTCGGAATCAGTCCCTCTTGTTTGTCTAAGGCACGTTTTAGATTAACATATCTGCTATTCTAATCCATGTTGGCAAAGGTTTCACATCCACACTTTCATCGTTCAGCGACATAGTTCACTCGACTTACAGCGTTGGGATGATCGGCTGTTTCGTTAGGTTTTGTTTTCATCTGCGAAAAAAGAGGAAGTGAGAAATATCCATTTAAAGGGAGGCTACTCTTCGTGACATTTTGTGACGTACTTTCTGACAAACAAAATCAAACAAATTTAGAGTATGATTCTGGAGCGAAGTTCAAATAAGAATACAAAAGACAAGAAAAGAATAAAACAAATCAAACTAGGACAGAAGCAACAAAACCCCACAATCAAAGAAAGAAAAGTAGGAGGGCGAGGAGAGGGGGCTAAATAAAATAATTAAAAGACATCATTTAGGACTATTTTGTAACCATAAGTACCATCCTGCTTTTCTACGCACATGGCAGCTTTGGGATAAACCCGCAACTATGTTACCAGGAAGTCACGAGGCTGAGCTCTACTTTCAGCCACAGTTACGGAAAAATCCAGCTGCTTAAAAATTTGAAAACGTGTAAAGTGAGTCAACCTAAAATGGACATTTTCAGTAATTTATTATAGAATATTTAAATTTGTTTGTATCTGTAAACGCGCCTGCCCTGAAGTCACTATAATAACGCAATTGTGTTGACATTTAAATCTATAGAGGATGGGGACCGCAGAGAACTGAGAGAAGCGCTTTAAGAATCAGTTTATTGATTCAGTCAAAAGTTATGAATTTTAGATCATATATCGATGCTTTGACCGGACAGCTGGTTTCATAACGAATAAACTGTTGATAGGAACGTATTTTTATGACTAAATTGAAATACAGATACAAATTGAAATCACGTATGCTGCATGCATGCGAAAAATAAACTCGTACGCCAGTTACAGAAATGCAAGGATGAATTCCAAATGGTAGCTTCGTAGATATTACAACATATACCGGGAACCGTTTTCAACTTGGCTGCCGCCGGGGTATATAGAGAAAACTGTGGCAAGACACCCACATAAAGGAAAACCCCTTCTTTGAGAGTTAATAACAAATTTTGGTAACTTGTGGCGGAGGACTTGTAGGGCTACGACTTTGTCGATTAAACAATTCACCCAAAACAAACTTATTTGAATTTTTTTTTATAAAATAGCAAAACAAATTTTAGCCTTCCTGTCCGATGCCTGCATGGGGCAATAAATAAAGTCACAACGTTGGGGCAAAACGCTCCATAGCCTCAAATTTCACTATGTCAGCCCGGTCTTTATGTCCCTATTCACAAGTGCAGGTTGCTCCCGAAGGGCAAAACGCCCACATTCCTGATATACCATGGGCAAAAAGTCTAGCCTATAAAGCGCCTTGCCCCCATTTTCCCATTGCAAGGGTCAAACTGCGTAAGACGAGACTTTTACATTTCTATACCCTTGCTGCAATTCGCAGCAAAAACGTGGTAAAAGTTTAATTGGACTCTTGTAGAAACAAGCAGCCAACCAAAATTTCATCTCAGAAGAGAGGCTTATAATTCGACGATCTTCTTTTCCGCCTTGCCTCGGGAAGATGCTTGCCCCGGACGTTGTTAGACGTTTTACCCCACTTGACCACAGAGGTTTACACACGTTGTAATTCAACAATAAAAACAGAAAATGCATGCATTCCTATTACTTTTAATACGAAACCAGATGCATCATTTATCACATAGCTCGAGATGAATCAACCGCCGGCAATAGTATAACATATATATAGCAACCCCATTCTTCCCATCAAAGCAGTAAACTAAAGAAGATGTTTAGCAATGAAATACTTATCCTGTCGCAGAACAAACTCCGCTTCCATGCAGTAGCCAGGCGTATAATTGCCCCACCCAATGCATGCAGCGCGGAATAAAAGTTATACGAAGATAATTTTTTAAAGACCGACATGAACATATACCTTTCTAAATTTCAGAATGTTCGCAATTAAAACTGAAAACGTCATGGCCCTTTAGTCACACTTGCCGCACAGCAAACATCCGTATAAATGATCTCATGCCATGCTTGGTAGGCCCTAATTATATCAGAAATCGTAAAGGAAAGAAAAAAATTACGGTCCTTTCGATGGTGTTGCATATTGTTAAGCTGACTAACGCTTAAAGTTTATATAAAAAAATAGCACTAAAATATACGGGCGAGGGGTAGAGGGAGAGAGAGGGGGAGGGGGCTTAAAAAAACCATTGCACACGTTGTATTCCATGAACTCAACAGATGTGTCTCGATCTTTGTAAGTCCATAGGCCTATATATATATTCCCTCACAGATTAATCTAACAGGAAAGTATATAGGCTACGATCATTGCAGGCCTATACTTATCAATACCTCTGCAGCGCTCTGCTACAGGTTTGTGGAAGCGTATAAGTGACTAGATGCGAATAAATATGTATCTTCACTGAGTTGTATATAAAATAAGTGACTAGTGCCACAGTCACTCTCCTGTTACATTTGATAATTGTTGATATTTTTCGGAATATATTTGATACGATTATTTTTTATTTTTTTGTCGTATTACTACCGCACCCCAGTATAATTAACTTATGCTAGAGTTTAAAATATTTCTATACACGTCAACAGATATGTTTTAACTCTCGTCAACGGTATATATCTGCCGAGGTTATAACCTCTAATTAGGTAGATCTAAAAACAAAATTGTAAAAGAAAAATTTATAATCGTGTAACTTTTTGCATCTGTTTCATTGTTTCAGTTAAGAATTTATTTTTACATCTTACATTAGATGATGTGCGTCAACATTGTACTAGTTGTATATAATCATTTGTTCGAACTTTTTTATACAAACCACATGTGGCGTTTTACGTTAAGCAAATCGGTGTAGGATGTGATTACGTAATATGGGCGCTCTTCACACGGAGAGGAAACAATAGGTCAGTGTGACGTCAGAGGTTTCGAGCTTGACTAAGTCGGTGCTCGTTCAGTGTCGTGTTTACATTCACTAAGTTGACTCCACTGCGAGCGTGAGGGGAAGCTGGAGGGAAAATAGCTGTGATTGTGAATTTATCCAACTCTCTGAGCTCTTACTGATGAACACAGGTGAGAACAGTGTATATTTTTGTAGATGTATTTATTTAAAATCTTTTATTGGTTTTCTATGGAAGAGTTTTCCCACGGTCGATGATCGAGCGTCGCGGCATGAGTTAATGTATCAACGTGATGGCTACAGCAACAATGCCAGCTTAATACGACTCTGTTATTGCCCAGTCTTGATCACAGATTTAAATTGGCAATGTGCATAAAGACGTATAATAAGCCTGTGTAGCTTAGTGCTTACGAATTAAAACAATTGCAATTTGGCTACGAAAATAAAAGTGAAAGAAGAAACACATTTCTGTGTGGGTGTTTGTGCAGAAGTAGGCTGTAGTTATTATCTTGATTGATTGGTGTTTAATGCTGTGCTTAATGATAGTATACTGCATTTCACTTTTACCACAACAGTGTACTCCAACAATAAATAGCTATACAAAACAACCATAAAATGTAAAGTGTATTTTAGCTGGTCAAGTCATGTTTCTGCCGTGCTCAGTAAAGACAGTATGTCAATGCTAAGGACATAACAAGTACTTATTTTAGCCAAAGAACCCCCTTTTAGCCTTCATATACAGGATACATTACAGCCTGTTGTGATGTGAACTGTGAGCCCATGTTTGGTGAAAATCTACCTTATTAAAGTGTTCTTCTCTTGATTCCAATGCAAAGTAACTATTAAGCCATTAAAACAAAACAATGCTGACTAATAAAACCAACATATTACTTTTATTTATACAGCTCTACTAATGAGCCGCTTATTTTTATTTAATAATTTCAATAATTTTTTTTTATCGACCATCTTGATTAGTTTTTGGGGTCCTGCATGGAAAGTAGTTTCCATAATTTTTTTTTTCCTAATTTTTATCTAAGCTGTATTGACATATTTCATTAATTCAGTTGTTTTATTGACAAATTTGATTAGTTTTTGTCATCTTTCGAATACTGCATTGACTAGTAGTAGGTCCCTAAATTTTATTTAATATATTTCATTAATTCTCTCTTTTTTATTGACCAAGTGAACTGGTTTTTGAAGTGCTCTGAAGATGGCACTGATACATTTTTATTTAAATTTAAAAAATGCGACTATAAAGTTATGTGAATTGAGAGTTGATGTCAAATAGAGTTTGTCATTGTAGTGTTATGAATGTTGGTAAGGGGCAATCATAAACTTAAAAAAGGTCATGTTTTGAAATCCTGATTAAGCAGTTGGAGAAGAATGCTTTTTATATAGTAGATTAGAATGATGTTTGTCCATAAATGAATTACGAAAAGAAAAAAAAAATATCATGATTGAGTTCTTTATTTACTACTATTGATAAAGTCACAGATGCTTGTACGGTTGTACCATCTTATGTTTATTTGGTAGACTTAAGACTTTTCAGACGGTCTTAAAGGGGTGCTAATATATTAACACTATACAAGAGAACTAGATAGGTAGTAGTGTGACACGATTGTAGAATTCAGCCTACTGTGGTTTTCCGGGCCAATAAATACAGCTGAAGTGCGGCTTAGTCACGCAGCATTAGCCTAACATAATTACATTTTACGAATGAGTTAGAGATCAGTTAATTGATTTAAACACGAGATGTTGTGTCATTAGTTAAAGAATTGACAAGTTTTCTTTAACTATGTCTTAGTTATATTCGAAAATGGAGCCATGCTCAAATGAGAACTAAATGCCCAGGAATGATTAGAGTCAGAAAATTATTCTACTCTGTGAAATTATCACAATATTTGTGGTTCACTGTTACAGATATGAAGTGAAGTCTATTAAAAAGTTTTTTTTTAGTTTATTGAATAATCCTCAATCATTTGGAAATCCAAACTATTGATTTTGATTATTATTTAAATTAATAATTACGGCTTGTATTCTCTAGTGCCAATACATTAAATCATCCGAAATTGAAAGCAATTTGATTGTCTACAATTTTTTACTTGACTGTTTTGCAAAACAGACAGAATGTGAGATAAAAATTCCCCTTAGAAAGAACAATATAATGCCATAGATGCCATTGCCAACCCATTTCTTATCTTTAGCTAATTAATTTTCCATTGTTTGACTCGTCTAATTGTTATTTTGCCGATCCAAAACAGGACTGGACAAGTGTCTGGATACACTCATGTTGACAACAGTTGTGGAGACTTAAATACATGTATTTTGCTATATTCGGAGACCACCACCCTAAATCAGTGTACATATTGGGTTGAATCTTGAGGATTGCTTGTGAATATAGATGTATAGCCTCATGTTACCTGTGAACTTTTTACCTTGATTCTTCGGGCACTACCATTGCTATGGTCATCAATCACATGTTCTTACCCTTTTGACACTTTTTGAGGCCCATTGAGGCGTTTTAAATTACACCATTAAATATGACAAATAGTCACCCTTCTTCAATATTATTTCTCAGATATACTTTAAGCGCCTTCTCTGATCCTGTACCCCTGGGCATCTTGAAAACACATCTGTTTAGTTCTTGCCATAAATATCCAAATTTTCAAATGACACATATTTCATAGCTTATTTATTAAATTAATTGAAGAGATTCCAGTCATTCGAATCATTTGTAAGGTGGGCGATCGCTCTTGGCTTGCACACCTTAAAAGTTATTGAGAGGTGTTATTTAATGTAAAGAACAGCAGCCATTATGTTAGCCAGGCGTTTAGATATTAGTGCAGAAAATGTTATCCTTTGTGAACAATACAAACATTTTATATTTTTAAATACAATTGTATTATTTATTCAGGTGCATGTATAAAATACTCAAGTTTATTTTATTGGCAGATAGCTTTTCATTATGTCTGCGAAATACTTCTTAAAGTTCTTACGTGTGTGTTTTCAGTACACCTTCCTTTTATAAAAATGACTGACTGTGATTTGGGGCTTGAGAAAGATATAGTATATCTAGCTCAGTAAGCTGTGTCGTTGTTATATAACTGTATGCCAGGTCCAATTTATTTGTTTGTTTTCATACTGCCAGTATAACATTAACTGATTTTTAGGAAGTTGTTTTTATTCAAGAATAAAGTAGATCTTAAAAAATAATAGACACACAGTTTGAGAGTTTCAGAGAATTGAAAATATTTGATTATCATAATGTTTAAGATGATTCTCCTCTCATTGAACTGACAAATAGTAAATATGTGTAGGTTTGACTGACTAACTTTACTCTCCTGAAAGATCAGTTTTCATCCACATCATTAAGAGGTTAACCTTGTCAATTTAAATTTAAGATATACTCAGTAATCATTGTTTGATTTTAATTGAATTTAAATGTGTGTCGTTGCCAATTGGAGATTATGTTTGACAACCAGACTTCATTTGAATGAATCTGACACATTTGATGTCTTCTGTTATAGGTGGCAAGATGTTGTTGTTGTGATAGAGTATCAGTTTAGTTCAGATAGCATTCTTAGCAAAATGCTCAAGACAGCAAGGCCTTAAGGCATTTATTAATAAATTTTCAAAATTAATGTGTTAATTCAATTATTATCAACAATAATGATATCAGTTTTTAATCCAAGGTAGACTAGATAAACGGTTTGGTAGACAAATTCCAATTCCTAAATTTTCACATGTCAAGATGATTTCTGTGAGAAACTATCCCAACCTTAAAAATCTGAGGAAAAACATATTTGGCTTAACTGTTATTGGCAATAAGGGCCTGCAGCTGTGGTTAGCAAGTCTGGCGAATGATCCTCCTTCAATTTACAGGCCCGCGGCCATGGCTTTGTTGTTAGTGTGTGCACTTACTAATCCTACTCAGATGTACCGTTCACGGGATCGAGTCCGTCTTTCGACCATCAGGTATATGAGTGAGTCACACAACGTGGCTCCGGCAGTCGCGGGATGGTTTTACAAGATTTCTTCCTGGGTTTCCACTGTAATTAGGTAAAGAACAGTGTGAAGTGGACAATCCGTCATCATATAAGTGAAATACCCTTGTGTTTGACATTAAACCCAAATCAAACAAACAAACTTTCAATTTATCGCTCACAGGTTGGAGTCCCTTTGTCGGTTATAAGGATGGAGTTGCACAAGATAACTACAGGGTGATTTTGAAAAGGTTTCATCTCTGTTAAGATATACTTGAGAACAGTGATAAATCTCAATCAAACAAACACTTTTAGCAACTGCTAATTAGAGTTAAAGTTTTATTTTGAAATCGTATTAATTTCACTTAAAGCTTATGTAAGAATTTTGCATTCATACAATTCTTTTAATATATTTGAGGTGCCATAGATTTACAGTTTAAGTGGCATACAAGATCAGTAATATTCCCTCACATCTTGTTGTTGAGTCTGTCTCTTGATTTCAGTGACAACTGTTATTCTGCTCTGGATTGGCTGGTTCATTGAGCTTGTAACCCATCTGGTGGTACAAATAGGAAATAGCAGTTTAAAATGGGCTGATATTTGAGCCAGAGATCTTCAAACCTCTGTTGGCTTGTAGGGATATTAATCTTTATTTAATGGACTTTGGTAGCTCATTGGTTGACCCAGGTGACCTTTTTATCACTATTTCTGTCTGGAATGAAGGAACTGTACTGTGAGGCTGTAACACCATGGTGATGTATGTTAGTGGTGGGTTCACTGGAGAATCCTGTCATCCACACTTAATAAGGCCTGTGTCACTTCAATTACATTTGGGCTCTGTCATTCATAACTCAACCCTTTAACTTGACATATTATAACTCTACTGATTCTGGGGGTAAGACTGGGCTTGGGGAGTTCAAACTCAGCATTTTCAACATCTATAACAAAGTATAATTGAAATTCGTAATATAATATTTATGTTACATAATTATGGCAATGTCTGTAGAATTATATGTGGAGCACCAAACTCATTGCATAGACTGTTGGCTGGGTCTTATCCAATCATTGTCCACCAGGAGGACACTCTGTCTGAGGGCAGTATCTACCAATCAGATTCATGCTTTATTTAAGTACCATTAGAGTAACAAAGGAGGACAAAGGATATTATTTTCCAACATAGCAAGAAATTCATGCTTGAGACTTGTGTTAGTATGGCTATTTGCTGGTTAGCACACCACCATCTTTATAAGTGAAATACCCTTACACACGGTCAGTCAGTCTAATCACCAAACAACCAACCCACCCACCCAGTAACCAACTGAGTAACCAAACAACCAACCAACAAACCAATCCACCCCACCCCAGACCACTTATCAACCACCTCATATACATAAGCCCTCTGGCTAATGGCAGTAAGCCAGTTTGTTTGAGGAATGGCAATGCTGTCTTTACTTAGCACTGGAGGAAAATTAACTTTCCAAAATTATTGAAATGCTTCCCATCTTGGTTGTGCTAGTGTCAATTATTGTTGGAATACACCGCTGTCATATAAGCCAAATACCCTTAAACACGGCGTAAAACACCAATCAATCATTTTCATAATGAAAATGACATTTTCTCCATTTTCAATTTTGAATAATCTAATTAGCGAAGTAAAGACATATGTTATTATGGTATGACAAGTTGGCTCTGATTCGTTTCCAGAGCTATAAGGCTTATCTTTACAAAACGTGGTAGACCAATTTTGTATGACCAGTCATTCTTGTAATAACTTTCAACAGGTTTAATACCTGATATTTAAAAAAAAAATGTGAATAATTTTCATTGGTAGGCCTATAAGTTTAGACTAGGGAAACAAAAGTACAAATTTTACCATCAGAAATATGTAAGTTCACGAGAGTCTTCCTTATTATACTAGTACTATAAAATCTTTACAATTTTTGTTACTATTACTCTGTCAAAGCTAATGTTCCTGTGTGGTTAAAACAAACTGCCAAAAATGCACATGGACAAGTCCGATTTTAAACCCACAATATGGACTTGTATTGGTCTAGAACATAACTGTTATATCATTTTAGTTAAATAAATCCTCTTTGTCTGACATATTATTATAGCAGAATTTGAAACAGTGGGTGCACTGGTGCATCCAGATTTAGCCTTGTGCATCCAATATTAAAATACACTGTGTACCCAAAATATAATATACTAACTAAAATGTCTTTGATACCATTAGCAGGCGAGTTTCTATAAGTTTTTCTCTGGTTCCTATCCCAAATTCATCAGACCATGATCAGGGTTCTCTACAACCTTTCAGCTTGATTTTAACAGATATGATGTAAATAATTATACACGGTGAATTGTTCAATGGTGATAATTTTATTATACATGGATAATTAATTACCCGTAGATTGGCTCATTCGTCATATACTGATTTGATACTAAGCATATTGTTGATAAAAACTGTTCACCCAACACTTTTCGTGTGCACCCAATTCAAAATTGTGGGTTAACAGTATGTTCCCCAATTTTTTTCTTCATATTCTACCCTTGAATAGGTTGTCTCTTAAAGCTTAAAAGCAATTACAGACGCAAAATCTTTTTTGAAGCAAAAATATTTGAAACAGACAGGCTGTCAATAATTCAACTTTTAAAGGTTTCACTTGCAAGTTATCTGAAAGACTCGAAAATGAAAAATAGTTGAGTATATTTTGAATTTATTTATGAAAAGGTAAATGTGGGTTTGGTGTTCGGTTACAAATGTATGGTGGGAATGGACTGGAGATATTTGACAATAACTACCTTTTGTACATAGATTGTTCTCGCATAGATTCCTCTACAGAATACCTCCCCAAACATTCATTTGTTTCCTTTATGTGGTAAACTTTTATGCTTGTGTTGTCAGTTTTCTTAGCAATCAATGCAGTTTTATCTGATGTTTTGTGGTATTTTTTTCTTCCTGGAAAAGTTTTTAATCCGATTATTTATGGTGGAAATTGGTAGAGTATCTACAGAATGTAGAGAATGTGTCTGGCATGTAGAAAAGGATTGGCCAGACTAGATATATCAGGATAGGCCTATAGGTATTGTGCTGAGAATGCTAGGGTTCACTTGCTGTCACCCTGTCTAATTCCAACCCCCCAGGAGGCGTATACATCACACAGCACTCCAGATACTTGACTGGGTGCAATTTAAACCTTGGGGCGTGTTTCTCAGACACTTTTTTTTTCACCTGGATCATTTAAATCCTGTAGGTAGACTATCAGACAGACATATTGTAAAGAGAGTAAATAGGTAGTTGTGGGTTGTAGCTGATTTCTGACAAAGACTGAGGGAGAGTCGCTTTGAGATTCTTTCTGTAAAGGGATTAGTAGTTTGAGATGACAGAACAAGAGGTTTTGTTACTAACAGTAATGATAGAGTTTCTGTGGAGTTGTTAGGAGTGATACTATTGACATAAAGTTGTTTTGTAATACCTGTGTTCAAACACCTGTACAGATACATTGCAAATAGATTAAATCAATGTAAAATCCATATAAGAAATAGCACATAGTCCTAAAGGATATGTTGACACAAACAGGAGACCATTGAGACCGTCAAGATGAGCTTATATAAACTGATTGTCATTATTATTTATCTGTGGAAAAGGCTAGAGTTCCAAAGTTTGCACAGAATGTGTTTGTCATAATTTTAATGATACACCCGTTTAAAAGCATCTGTAGCTAAGCAAATGGACATGAAGTCAATTAAAAGAAAGTTCACTGGGTTAAATTTAAATTATGTTTTCATTTATTTATAGACATGCAATTAGGAGTTAAGTGTGTTTATGTAATTTGATCATTGAGCATAATTAAATTTGACGCATTGTTTCACTTGTCAGAATAACAGGATAAGAAAGACTGATGTTGATGCTGGAGAATGAAATACAAAACTGTCTTCCTATTTTCCAGGCACAATGGCAAAATAAGAGGCAGTAGAATCCTTAGATTCTTAAAATCATACACAGTCACTCCTCCACTGGGTTTATGGGAGATTTAGGCGGAGGCTTCATACCAAATAGCCACCCATGGTTAATGTGTCTGTCTACTCATCCTACATTGATGTACCTTTCACGGGTTCAAGTACGCTTGTCGTCTATCAAGTATATTTAAAGACAAAACTATTGAGTGTGGAGGGATGGTGACATTGGTGGGAGGATTTCTCACCTGAACATATTGAGGTCATTTTAAATAGAAACAAAGTGTTCATGGGAGATAATTGTAATAAAGTTTGTGTGTGGTTATAAAATGGCGAGATGGTTGTGGTTGAGGATCTGTATCCATCTTCCATGGTGCTCCAATGCAACTCTGACGGCTGTATAGTTGTCTTGTAGACCTGCTGTAATTTACCACACACTTAAACTTAATGTAGCATACTCTGCATCATTTGCTTGTTGTTGTTGACTTTTAGGGTGCTTTCTATGACACACTGGACTCCCAATTGAGTCAAATATCCCGAAGTAAGACAGATTTTCAGCCCAATCAGACGTAATATATACTAGTATTGTCTTTGTCATGAACCGTTTGCTGGTTATAGAAATACAAATTTTCAATATTAAATAAAGTGTATCAATTATGTTTAATAGAAGAGTTCAAAGGGTCTGACTAAAGAGAAACAGGAAGCCGATATGTTTGTGATGCCTTTGTATTGTTCTGTGAGTGTCCTGTATTTGTCCTGTGGTGTCTGTTTGTTGCCAGTGGTGTCATGGGTGGTTTCCCTCACCCATTGGGCTGGCACGCCGTCATGTCCGTGAAATAACCTTAAGCACGGCGTTAAACCTCAATCAAACAAACAAACAAACACATCAAAGGGTCTGAGATCAAAGAATACATTGAAATAAAATGAAACTATTCATACGTTTTTGTTGTTGATTATTGTTAATATATGTGGAGTAAAACATTTTTTACATTCTTAATGGAACCTCTTTAATATATATGGTACCAAGCCAGATGATGACAGCTCATCTATAATTTCAAAGTAAATGTGGACTTATTTCTGATTTCAAATGGATTTTGTTGATACATGAGTTAAGGGCTAAAAAATAATAATACTGTGTTTCCTCTAACAGCCTGACAAGAAATGGGTCAGGCAGACAGGATTGTCTTAACTTTTTAAACTTTTTTCTATTTTCATTTACATAGGATCATTGTGATTCAGTTTACAATTGCAAGGGACATGTGTGTATCCTATGATGAAAATTGTACAAGCCACCAAGACAGCTCAAGTGTTGTAGTTCTGACATGGTTGTCCAAGGCTTTTGCTCAAAGAACACAGTAAAAATAAATAACTTTCATATTAAAACACTCCAGGTCAGTCAGGCCATTTTACTTGTTTAACAACAGCCTGTAAAAATTTGGACCAGGAGCTATTTTGTGGGGATGGTGGGGTTAAAGGAACAAGACAATTTTTTTTAGGCATAATTGTACCTCTTGTTTATGCTTGGATGTATATTTTCGTTGCATACATTCAATTTTGATTGGATTTTTTAAAAAACTATTTCGTTTTATGTTGGCACTCGGCCTTGCATAAAGAATATTTATGTCGTGTTAGATTTATGTTAATATCCCCATGTATCAGTGACCAGGATCAAAATGAGGGCATATCTAAAAGAATATAAAAAAATAAACCAACAACAAACAAGAAATATTTACAATAATTTAAAAAATACAGGGTATAATAGTATGAAGTTCAGTGAAATAACAACAAGCACGTGTTGTTAGAGCCAGGGCTCGAAAAAGTGTGGTTCCCGATCACTTTTTCCGTTGGCGATCAATTTCAACAAAGCCAAAAAAAAACCCCACACACAACAACAGCAACAATGCTCAGCTGTGACATCGCCAAGTACAAGGTTGCAATATAATTTTAGGAGACCACGCCTTCACTTGAGCATGTTTTGCCTTCCCACAGTCCGACAGATCTCAAAGCCAGACAGTCAGTCTATCAGGATCATGGTGAGAAAAAGTAGAGAATATGGGAATGCCATTGCCGAGAAAATTACCGATAGTCGTGAGACATTTGAGCAAATCAAAAAAAAAAGGAAAGTCAAAGCTTATGTTATTCA
>JAQQZZ010133775.1:0-13608 GCA_030265115.1 Mopalia vespertina | reverse complement strand
TTACGATCAGGTTATGAAAATGGAAATTAATGTATTGTATTACACACAAAAAGTTTTACTTATTTATAGAATATGATGTTTGGGTGGTCTTCTCCTTTAAACAGTGTATGAAGTTATCAGCCAGTGTAAAATGATTCATTTTTTAGAAGTAAGCACACAAAACAAAGCAAGCATGGTATTTACAGATAATTGATTGTATTTTCAGTGTGGAAAGAAAATAGGATTTGGAAGACTTGCTGTCAAATGCAAAGGTAAGTTATATTTGACATTCCTTCAAATGCTTTCGCACTTATTTCAAGCAAACTTAAACCAGTTTTTAATGCAGTCCTGGAAGTTCAAGGAAAAATATACAATTAGAAGAACTTTTAATATAAAGTTAGATTTGAATTACTTGAACTTCTTTGAAAATCACTCTTTGGAACTAATGGAAAATCACTTACTTTTTGCGACTTTTAGAAAATCACTCTTACTCCTTGAAATCAAAGAAATCAGTCTTACTACTGGGAACTCCATTCTCAAAATCAGTTTTTGTACATAAAAAGACTTTGTTTAAATATTTAATACCAATTGATGGATGCAAAAAAGAACAAGCTTGTTTTTAATTTTTTGCCTCTTTATGATTATGTTATCAAATAACAAGTAATTATAATTGCAGATTGCCGAGCTACTTGCCATCCAGACTGCAAAGAGTCGCTTCCCTTACCGTGTGTTGCCAGCTATGCCCCGAATACACCAGCAACAGGAACAAGGAACTTTGTTGTAAGTATTTATTGGTAGTTGTAAATAATAAAACTTTTGACTGAATAAAAACACGATCTCCTGAGGTTCTCCACTTGAACATTTACTAGATGAGCTTTCAGCCACATGCCGGGGCCTTTCTCAAGTGAATAAAATTCAAAAGACTTATACAATTATTAAGTGTATTTTAGCCAATCAGAATATGCCGTGTTGCCAAGACGACATGATGCGACCATGGAAACAGAAATCAACAACAAATCACATAGGATATGACATCACATTAATATTGTGATGTAAAATTATGTAATAGAGGCATTGGAACATAGATTACGTTATTACATAAATTACTCTATTGTCGTCTTATAAGTTCAATACTGTTATTAAAGTAGGCTGTAAAAAAACAAATCAATGGAGCAAACAAAAGTTAAAGAAATGATATTGGTATGCATATACTTTTTTGTCTTGTCAATTGTTAATGTTAGTAAAATTCAGTATAATATCTGTTGTATTTGTTTGTATTGCAGGGAGTCATATCAGACTTTGTGTCCAACACATCCCCCATGATCCCCGCTTTAGTGGTGAGTTGTCTACTGAAATCTCAATAATGGACCCTATTTGTTCAATATGAGGGATAAATGTTTATGAAACCTAGATAAATTGGAGTTTTTTGAAGTAGCCATAGACTTTTCTGAAAAGCAACAACCCACAATGTTGAAATATAGGCAGGCTACCCTAACTTGTGTTAGAGTGGCAAAGGGATGTCACTTGTTGTCTTAACATCATAACTAGAAGCCCTAGTATTCATCATTAATTACTGCCAAATATTTATTTTCTAGTTATTTTTTGCAAAACCACCTGCAAACAATTTTCGCACAGGCATGGCAATATAACTGCACTTGAGCATTTCTGGAATAGCATAAAAAATAATTCATAATTCTTTAAAATTCCAGGAAAGCTGTTTTTTTTATCATTTTTTTTGTTCATAATTTGGGTCATTGACAGTTGGCTTAGTTTGAAGCTTGTAGGTTTAGCAGTTTTCTTGATCTAAGCAAAGTAATAACATAAAAGTAATAAGGTGGAACCAGGGTACACTGTCATGAAATTTCGTACGAAGATTTGCCCTCTGGCTATAAAGGGCAGTTTGTTTGAAGAGTGGCAATGTTGTCTTTATTTAGCACTGGAGGAAAATTAACTTTCCAACATTATTGAAATGTTTCACATCTGGGTTGCGCTAGTGTCATTTATTGTTGGAATACACTGCCGTCATATAAGCGAAATACCCTTAAGCACAACGTAGAACTCCAATCAATCAATTGTACAAATATTTTGTATCGTAAATGACTTCACCTTATTGAAATATAACATGGGATTACATTATTTACAATAAGAATTTGTCTTCGAAGTTTTGCGAAAGTGTGCTCTAGTTTCTTGTCAAAAACTTAGTTATATTATATTTACATGAAACTCCAGCGATATGTTTTTATCATATAACAGTTGAATTTCTATTGGTCACATTCTATTATCTCCCTTTGCAGGTTCATTGTGTTCGGGAGGTAGAAAAGAGAGGATTGTCAGAAGTTGGCATTTACAGAGTACCAGGGTAAATCAAATTTTCGGTTCATTGCTTTAATATTTGTTTTATTCATTATATATTTTTAATTTGTTTGTTTCACTCATGGCTCTGAATAAACATATTCTGTTACTTTTGCAGATCAACCAAGCAAGTAAGAGAATTGAAAGAAAAGTTTTTGAAGGGAAAAGTACCCAACTTGGTAAGTATTGTCAGTTTGTTTCTTCGTGTTAATATAAGCATCTATTTTTATCAAATTTTCATTCATAGTCCTGCATTTTCTCAAGTACCTTCTCTTTTGCACTTCATCATTACCATTGGTGACTGGGGTGTTTTTTTTTATTATAATGAGGATAGGAAGGATTGGAAATCTGAGTATGGTGTTAAATGCTAATCGATCATCCGGGTGTAATGTGAAGATTTTGAATTATTATAATCTTTGATGCATCAATCTATTTTCCATATTTTAATTTTCTAACAGTCACAGGTTGAGGACATTAATGTAGTCTGTGGGTGTCTCAAGGATTTTCTTGTCAAGCTGAAGGAACCTCTCGTCACCTTTAAACTTTGGCAAGAATTTGTCAGAGCTTCAAGTAAGTATAAAAGGGGAAGCAGGGATTGCTAGTAGTCGTTTTGAGGGACTGAATATAGACAACTCAAATTCAATAAAAACTCAATATATTATTGAAATTAAACTTCAAACAGACCTTTTATTTAGAATACATAGGGTTTTCATATCACCGAAGGGCTGTCAAATCACAATTTTATTAAATTTTTGTAAACCAAAAATTATATTTAGAATACAAGGTACTCAAGAAAATGACATGTTAATCAATGGGAAGGGAAAGTTTGAATATTTAACCTGAAATTTTGAGCCTAAGTGTCTAGCAAGACATTTAATTTTGTAGCTATAAGTACAATGTATATTGGACTTTTTATGCCATAATTTGTGATTTACAACATTGTTATACACGATGTCTTCAGCCTGCGCCCATGGCTTAGTGGTTAGTGTGTCAGCCTACTACATGTACTTCACTTTGGTTTGCAAGGTTTCCACTCAGATTTTCCACCATATGTAAAGTGAACGTCTGGGATACAATAAATGTACATATGTAAAAAAGGCATAACTTAATGTCGAACTATATCTCGTGTTTGAAGACATCTTGAACATTTGGTAATGTTGAAATAACAGTGAAAATCCTCCCGACCACCATGTCTTTGCGCTTTAAACGGTAAACAGAAGAGCTCTACCATTTAACCAATCAAGTCTTTTTCTTGAGACAATGCCCTCTTTTCAAACTGCGTAAAAATACCTAAACAGCTCAAGGTTGTTCAGCCTACTTGATGGACAGTAGGATGCTGCACAAGTGTAAATCACATGACTTATTGAGCATAGGCAGCCACGCTCTAAATGGGGGCTATCAGTGATCTCGGGGACGTGTATATTGTCCTCTGTAAGAATGTTCTTACATTTGTTTTTATTAATCAATCAATTAATCGTTTTTTTTTTTAGCAAACCCTCATGTAGAACAGGACAAAGCAGAGTTATGTTATTGTGTTAAACAGTTGCCATTTGCCAACAAGGATACCCTTGCCTTCCTAATACTGCATCTTCAACGGTAAGCCATTACTCCAAACTTCATCTATATAACCACGATCTAGCTAAGGGCAGTCTCTACAGAACAGTTATGCTGGCATGATTCAGCAATGGAGTAACATTAAATTTCCAACATAGCGAGCACTTAGCATTTATGCTTATGTAAGTACGCTACTCAATCTAATTAAAATCAGATATCAAAAAGGCTCCCCCTGTTTTGTTTGTCGATTGGTTTCTTAAATTGACCAATCACAGAGCTGCTTCTCAATTTTTGTTTGTAAAAGCCGAAGATTTCCGAGATTGGACAACTGAAACTGTGACCTGTGCTTTAGATCTCAATATAACGACAAACAAAACAATGTGAGCGTTTTTGAGATCTGATTTTAATGAAATTGTACGTCTACTAACTGTTGGGCGGACGGTTGGGAGGGAACTTCCTGTTGCAATGGTATTTTCAGAGCTAAGGGGCAACATGAAGCCGATTTGTTTGTAAATATTTTTCTGATAAACTACATGTAGGCTGATTCTCACTGATTGATTTTACATCATGGACGACTGATCATCCTTTGATTAACCTCTCACAGATTCAAGTTGACCTCTGGTATACGAGGTTATCACACAGGGTGACCTAGAAATGTCACTGCTTTCTTTATGGTTTTCCAGCTTAGTTAAATAAGTTAGATGGGAAGTGGACGATGACTGGTCATACAAGTGAAATAGGCTAAAGTCAACTTTAAACCCCTATCAAACAAGCTGAATAGCTTTATGTGGTAGACCAAAGTCCTCAATCCTATAGAACTTAGTAAAGTATAGTAACAACTCCGAAGAAAGATAATGAATTCATTTTGACTCAACGTTTCGGTTTATTAATCAAGCCATCATCAGGAGTAATTTTAACTAGAGACATGCTTTTTCACCCGGTTATGTTTAGTGCCATTGGAAGTTTTTTGTTCATCTAGCCATGATCTAGAGCTTGTTAACTTATGTTGAATGTAACTATCATGGTAACAGTACTGGTCATCATGGTATTTGTGTTTTGTGAAAGCTAAAATAGGATTGTGAAAGGGGCTCCTGCCATCAATCTCTAATTGTGCCTTTATTTTCAAGCTTTACTCTGGTATTTGTAGGTATCTCTGTGTATACAAATACTTGACCAAAATGTTATGGTTACTTAGTTACATGTCATTTTCACTTAAACCAATCAGAAGACAGCCAATAAATCCAATCCATAATATTTATTGCTACAAATTACAACGTCAGAATGCGTCTTTAATAACCAATCTGCAAATGTTTTGTAAACAGTGTAATGATTATATTTTCAGAGTGTCCAAGAGGCCTGAGTGTAGAATGCCGGCCTCTAACCTAGCTGCTATGTTTGGTCCGTCAATAGTGGGCAACTCCTGCCCCGAACCTAGCCCTCACCAGATGTTTTCCGAACCTGCCATTCAGGCACAGGTATGTAAAACACTAGACACAGTTTAGCATGGATTAACACAATCGTTAACCAATTAGATAGCTAGATTCCGCGAGAGTTGGTTTACCATTAAAATCTATGAGTGGTTTATATACTCTCCTTGTTTAACACTGAAAGAAGACTTTGCAAGAAAACATAATACTTCATATTTAATGAGGGGCCGTGGCTTAGTGGTAGCGAGTGCGTCACTAATCCTACTCCAATGTACCACTCACGGGATCGAGTCCATCTGTCAACCATCAGATATATGAGTGAGTCACACGATTTGGCTCCGGCAATCGCCGGGGTGCTTTTTACGAGGTTTTCTCCCAGCTTTCCACCGTAATGAGGCAAGGAACAGTGTGAAGTGGACAATCCATCGTCATATAAGTGAAATACCCTTGAGTGTGATGTAAAACACCAATCAATGCTATTAAATGGTTGTTATACTGTGTGCATGCTGTTTGTATTATCACGCTGTAATATAAGCGAAAACCCATTTCAAGTATGAGGAGAATCCCCAGTCGTTCCTATCGTTTCACTTTACTGCTTTAACATACAAAGCTCTCATCAGACTGCTTGAAAATAGTGCAATTTCTTATAGGGTTATATCCTGACCTGCAGTATTGCACCAGCCAGACATTTCTGTCAACCAACATATTTAACTTTTAAAAAAAAAATGAATGAAAAAGATACAAGTGTCAAAGCTACCTTAAATATGTAATTAGCTTTCTGCTGAATAAAAAGATAACCAATGAGCAGATAAAATTAGTACAGTTTTTATATACTGTATAATTTAATTTATCATTCTAACGTTATTTATCAGAAAACAAATAATCTGACAAGAACAGATTAAGTGTCAACAATTTTAAATGTGTTTTAGGAATTAAACATTCGTTTGGGAACTATAAATTCTTGTGTTTATTTTAATAGGTTGTTCAAGCATTGATGTCAATTGAATCTGAATATTGGATGAATTTCACCGAGGAAGAACATGAAAATATGAACCCTTATTCCAACCCCAACACCCCACAGACACCCGACAGTAAGTACTAGCATCCCTTTATTTTCTACATTAGTTAGTCCTCTCACTAAGGGCAGTGTGTGTTAAACCATGTCTTGGCTGCTGGTCAGTGGTTAGCTCCTCGGCTTACTGATCCTCCCTTTGTCTACCTCAGGTATATGAATAGGAGGAAGTCACACGACAGGACTATTGTCATTCAAAGAAATGGTTTCAAGGTTTCTTAGCGGTTTTCCACCACATTTAAGGAAAACAGAATGAGACATGGACAATTTAGCGTCCTATAATTGAAATGCCAATGAGTGCAACGTTAAACCCCAACCAACCAAACAGTGGTCAGCGTGTCTGAGATTTCCCCTTGATTTTTCACAGTATTTAAGAAAAGGCAAAGTAAAAGTGGTTAATATTTTGTATAAGTGAAATATATCACATTATATCGACATTAAACACACAAAAAAACTGACCAGTCCTCACATGCTTAACCAATTGAGCTAAAGCCCCGATCAACGAAACTCTTAAAACTCTTAAAACTTTTGAATAGTGGTCTTTCAGGACCGCTTTCTGTTTTGTCAGTCCTTGAACTCAACATAGCTATTGTCATCTTTTTTAGCTATTACTATGATAATGAATTTACATAATATTTTATGTTGTTACCATTGTGATAATATTGCTAGAAAAATTAAGGTTGTACCCAGAGGCGGAAAGAATTGCAACAAATCCTGTGGATGAATTAACCTACTCACCTGATTGGCCCACGACTGTGGCTGGTTGGTTAGCTTGTGTGCTTACTAATCCTACTTCTATGTACCGTTCACAGAATCGAGTCCGTCTGTCAACCCTCAGGTATATGAGTGAGTCACACAATGTGGCTCCGGCAATCCCTGGGGTGGGTTTTTACGAGGTTTCCGTCTGGTTTTTCACTGTAATTAGGGAAGAAACAATGTGTTGGGGGTAATCCATCGTCATATAAGTGAAATACCCTTTAGTATGATGTTAAACCCCAATCAATCAAATAAATTAACTCTTCTGATGATTTTTTTCAGCTTTACACAGTGTTCTGGGACCCGTATCAACTCCAGGGTCTTACTCCAGGAAACGTACAGGTGCACTGACTAGAAATACATTCACTCCCAAGTAAGTAACAGCGACATTCATGTTTTTATCTAGCTATTAACTATCACTGACGACCTACTATCTTACCATGGATCAAGGGCCAATTTCACAAAACAAATTTCAGACTTCAGTACGAATAGTATCAGACCTGCCTACCCAGAGTATTTTGGAATATTTTGTACACAAAATTTATCTTGAATACACCAATATGACATTGAAATACACACAGAAATTTATATTAACTCCTAACATTTTTTTTTTTACACATGAACTTCTTCCAAGGTAGGCAAGTCGGTAGTATATACAAAATTTTATCATGTCTAAATCATTTTATACATGTTTCATAGAGGCCTAGTTGTACAATTTGTCCTTGTGTTGCTCACAAATACTTCAGTACAAGCAAATTTACAATACTCAGATTTTATTGTTGTTAAGATACAGTTTTTAAAATTGGAAAAAAATCTTACAAACTGTTTTTTTGATTGTTCTCAATACATCAGAGATATTAGTTGCTTTGCACTGGGATAAAATATTGGCCTACATTTTGCCGAAAAGTTGGTGTTAAGCTTTTTTGTTGCTCCCCAAGTGTACGGTATTGTTTATTTCAAAAATGACCTTGAGATGGTTGAAAAACATAACAATTCAAGTGATATTCCAAGGTGCAATGTCTAAGCACTGGCACTAGTTGTATTGTCTGATAGGGAGCTAGCTGAGAAATGCTCATTTCAAATAATGTCTGACCGATGTCTCCACTGCTCTAGTCGAATGAGCTTGATTTCTGCAGCCAACATACTTCAATGTTATTGATATGGCATGTGAATAAAGCGATCTTGTTTAGCGATGAAAATGAAAAAAATGTGTTTAAACGCTGATAATTTTTGCCATGATGCTCTAGGAGCTAAGGGGTTACCAGAAGCTGATCTGTTGGTGATGTCTTTTTTATTGCATTTTGTTGCCAGTGGGGTTGAGGGTGGTTTCCTTCAACTACTGGGCTGTCATGCCCATATGAGAGAAATAAGCCAAAGTATGATGTTACACTCCAATCAAACAGAGTGCTCGAGGAAAAATTTTTTTAACGCTGAAAAACAATTCACATTATATGGTTGTGTTAGTGTGACTATGCCTACATGAGGTACATCGCCATTATATAAGTGAAATACCCTTTAGCTCAACGTTCAATGCTGCTCAATTGAATATTTGTCACCTATGTATAAATTGTTTTGTGAAATCGGGCCCTGTTACTCTAATCTTTGTCTCAATTAGCTTACATCATAGCATGCTGAAGATTGATCTCTTATTGGCTATTATTGATCCATCAATTTGATAAGCTATTGCTTGTTTTAATACTCCACCCCGAAAAATAATCTGCATGTAAACGGTTGAGGAAAAAAGTTGCCTAAATGTTCAATCTCATGGTTAAATGTTCAATCTCATGGTTAAATGTTTAATCTCATGGTGTGATTTGTTATAACGACTTTAGGGGATTCCCCTTATTAGCAACATTTCAACTGGTGGAGAACAAAATACATTTCAATTAACCAATCAAGATGTTGCTAATTCCTGGGAATCCCCTAAAATCATTAATAGAAATTGCCCTGTGAGAATATCATTTTCTTTAACCCTGAAACACAAACTGTGGTAACACTCAAACCTATAGGTACTCACTGGATCAAGGGGGATAATCCTGTGCTTCTTATCTTACTCTCCAATAATCCAATAATATACATATTATGTGATTAAAACAGAATCTCTGTAAATCTTTGACAGCTTAATCTTTAAGCTTATTAGCTAATAACACTGGTTCAGTTGGTTGCACATTGAACTACTAAAGGTGGTTCTCAATCATGAATGATAAATTATCACAGATGGATGTATTTTAATTGATCTTAATAAAAAGAAGATTTATAAAAATACACTATAACCAATTTACCAGAAGAGCCACAATGTTAAAGCTCGGCTTTTCTGTCACAGGTACCTACCCCCCTTGATACGGTTGAGTGATACACCGATTGCGGAGACAGAAATGTAAAACTTAGTCTAACATCAAAAGGTGTAGTTTTTCATACTTTCTACATATAGGAAGACTAAACTAATTTAATACAAATTTTAATGGACCGTTTAATTTCATTAGTGAGATATTTGGAGTCCGCTTATTACTGTACTGTACAGCATAAGCTGGTTTTCAAGAACAAGGTGTCGCAAAACACTATTTGACAAAAAATAGGTAATCTAAATTAACATGTCTCAGATGGCTTATTGGGTGCCCCAGAGATAAAAGGGGGTGCTGGAGGTCTTGTTACACCCGTTTTCTTATCGCTCTGGTGCCACTTGCTCCAAAGAGTTTTAGTGGCTAACACAAGATTGTCTGTGTATTGCGTTTTTTGGTTATCCTGTCTTGTCTAAGGTCGTTTGTTGCCAGTGATGTTGAGGGTGATTTCTTCCACCCAATTGTCTGGTATGCCAGAGCGGCTTCAACATTTCAGATATAATCGTTTAAGAGTTGTAATAATTAATTGCTAATATTTCTTCCCATTTCAGGAGTACACCTATTAAAGGGAAAATGGAGAGCTGGAACCCCTCCCAATTCTTTGACAAACTTTATTAAAACACTCGCCAACCTTTCAGGAGAAGCAGAACAAATCATTATTGGTCTGGCAAAGAACAAATCATAAGTTTTTATGCAAAGAACAAATCATAAATGTTTATGCAAAGAACAAATCATAAATGTTTATGCAAAGAACAAATCATAAATGTTTATGCAAAGAGCAAATCATAAATGTTTATGCAAAGAACAAATCATAAATGTTTATCCAAAGAACAAATCATCATTGGTCTGGTATAGAACAAATCATTATTGGTCTGGTATAGAACAAATCATTATTGGTCTGGTAAAGAACAAATCATAAGTGTTTACACAAAAGAGCAAATTGGAATTTACTACACAAAAGAACAAATTATTGATTACGCAAAAGAACAAATCAGTATTGATTACGCAAAGAACAAAGTGTAAATAGATCATTGTGTAATTTAATGTTTCCTTCGGGTCATCTTAGCATCAAAGTTTATTTTAGTCCATTCAAATTTGTCACATAAAATGCAAATCTTGGACATGAATTTGTGCAGTGTTATCATATATGCCAATTTTAAAAATCACACATTTTCGTATTTTTGGAAAGTTATGGACAGCATCTAGGGTGATTGTTTATCTTGTATATGGTTTGATTTTTAATATCTATGGCATAACTTTGGTATCATACTTCCATATAACCATTATTATTTGGTTTTTAATTAAATACATTTTATCGTGTGAGTGTTTGGGGTATATATTATCTAGTATATATATATATACATGTATATATCATATTTCTTAATCTATCCATATAAATTTCCTCAGTATCTTACAATTTTACATACCATACATCTTCTATAAATTTGTGGGCGGTTGGGTCGAGGCTTCGTGTTATTCGGGTGCTCTCCAAGCTAAAGGGTAACACAAAGCCAAACTGGCTGAGATGCTTTTATGTGTCGCCTTGTGTTTGTCTACTCATTGTTGCCAGTGGTGTCTGGGGTGGTTTGCAAGAACAAAGGCGACCTGTTGTAGTGTCTTGTATCGTACATCGTCTTATTGCTGCAGATGTTATGCCCTGTACTTGTCTTGCCATTGTGTGTTGCCAGGGAGAGATGGGTCATGGCTATTTCTTTCACCCATTGAGATTAAATGCCATCATGAGCAAAAAAACAAAGTATGTCGTCTTTAAATAACAATCAAACAAACTGAAGAGAATGATCTTGTTTCAAAGATATTTGTATGGTTGTTTCCATCACCCATTTAGATGACATGCCTGAATATGTAAAGTTGGTGTATAACCACAAAAACTAGCTGAGGTGAAAGATCATAGAGTAGCCATTTTAATGCTGATGATCATGGGTACAAATCCCAGTGACGGCATGATGCTATCTCTGTATAATTTACTTAAATGAAAAATATAGATTTTGTCAAAGTAGAAACCCAATACAGTAAGTCTCTATCTTAAGATTGCTTTAAAATCATGAATTTTTTAAAAATTAAATCCACTTTTAGTGCAAAAGAAGTTAATAATGTCTAAGAAGAGTCATGTCAGTAGATGGTTAGCTCCCCATCAATGAATAAGGATTTCAATTAAATCATTTACAAAAGGCAGCAGTTTAGATTACTAATCCATGGTTTATGGGACCATATTTGTGAGCATGTTTAGTTGAAAGATTTTTTTTTTAACAAATTTACTTCAAAATTATAAAAATTAAACAAAAATAGTAAATATCTTTTTAATTTTGTTTTTGTTTTAAAGATTTTTGATTTTAGCTTAACATTCATTGAGTTCAGTCACTACACTTACTAATACAATTTTTACAAAATCTGTGTAAAATGATTTTTGTATGTTTTTTTTTTCTCGTAACTACATGTTGTATACTTTTTATAAAGTTTGATTGTCTTTTCTGTCATCTCAATTCTTTTCATCTTCCTCTAAATCTTCCTTTCTTTCAAGCTATACTATTTTGTGTAAAATATAACTCCTCGCATATATCCTGAGTTCATTTGAAGAAAATTAGATATTTGTGATTAGAATTATTCTAACATTTATCAATATGGATTCATTTTCTTATCCACATAGTTGCCAAAGTAAATATTTTGGCTTTAATGTTGAATGGTCTTGGTTTGATATCGATGTTGAATGTTTTGGCTTTAATTGCTATAATATTCAATACTTTGGTTTCAATTATACACTTGTCTTAGTAATTTTGAATCTCAACATTTTTTTTTATAAACTTGAAATGTTGCCTTTCTCAGAAAATATCTCTTAGATTCTCAATATTTTAGTTATAGTTTAATTCCAATGTAAAACTGTAATCTGAACACTTGTAATGTATTTACTCTAAGAACAATCTCCATTATGTTAGATCTGTGTACTTTCCTCCACTATTTTATTACTACAATATACTGTGAGCCTTATTCTATATGTTGAATAAACAGGGCCTAATCACCCTATTCAACCATCGTCCATGTCTTGTCTTATTTAGGTCCTGCTTGTGAATGTAGTTTACTTGTGAACAAATAAATATCATAACAGGCCTGTGCTGTAATCTTTTCCGGCATAACCTCAAAATAGGTCCTCTAGAATTTTGTTAGGTAACCTAACATTTGAGTTTTCCCCTGGTTTGCTGATTTTTTGAATACATAAATGTGCCTTGGTGAAAAATAAAGCAAAATTGCTTTAAAACACAAACTCTATTGATTATCGGATGACAAAATTTGTCAAAATCAGTAGCAAAATACAAATTTAGACGAAGACTGCAAACAATTTGGGAAACCTATAAATAAATTCTCCTAAATTAAGTTTCCATAACCATGGGGAAACCCCGTTCTGACCGTTCTCCCCAACAGCACAGGCCTGCATAAGTGGATTAGGGCAGGGTTCGTACAGTCCTTGAAACTCTTGGAAAATTTAAATAAAGTTTTTCAGTACTGGAATATCCTGGAAAACCTTGTTTACTCTTTGAAAACTTCTGGAAATTCAGCATATAAGTGTCCACATTTAAATTGAAAGACTTTGATCATTAAATTAATACCAATCTGATTATAGATGGCAAAAGAGTAACTATATTATAAAGTGTGATTGATTCGGGGTTTCCTTGAAAACATTTTTGACAAATCGTGAAACTCAAGTTATTTCAGAAGTCTATTAACTACATGTAGAAGTATGCAACTGCCATACAGATAAGCTAACCGGCATTGGGGACCGAGCCCCCTGTTATAACGTATCATGTGACGTAGCACACAAGAAACTTCAGAAGAACGCAACACCAAAAATAATGCATTATGGGAAACTTCTGGCATCCCTTGATCATAATGTTTCCTACAAAACGAAACGCATTAACCTATAGTGCAAAATCTGCCATAAACGGCAACTAAATTGACAAAAATTAAGCCAGTTGTCCGAACAAATCAGGGATGAAATTACCCAGAGTTTCTCACAACTAAAAAGACACATGTATCAAATGTGACGTCACTGTTTCTTGCTGGTGGACATTACTATATGACCGTTGCATACTTCTAGTTAATAGACTTCTGGTTATCT
>JAQQZZ010133764.1:0-13608 GCA_030265115.1 Mopalia vespertina | reverse complement strand
TTTTAAAATGTTTTCTGAAAGTTGTATTTTACATTTTTATAAGACTTTCCAAGGTGGGATAGACAAAAAATCCACTGGGATTGTTCTCATCAAAATTTCCAAAAAAATGAGGCTGGTAAGGGCATATTGCATATTTATTGACCAGTCTAAGTGTATTTGGTCAGTGGACGCAGTAATATATAGACTATACTTTAATAAAGATGAATATAGGACATGGTAAGTGCATATTGCATATTTATTGACCAGTCTAAGTGTATTAGTTCAAGGACTATTCTCCTCGGTCAACTAATTTATTTAGTCTTATCGTTATGGTACCATAAAATAAACCATAAATAATGCAGTCTATTTTTTTCTGTTAACATTTACTCATTTTGCAATATTTTTAGAAATAATAATTGGATTTTCACCACATCCACATATATGTTATCCTGAGTATTTAAGCTTTCCAAAAATATATACATATATATGGAACAGATTGATATTCTTTTACACAAGAGACTAAATACAACTGGTGTTCTGAAAGTCGACCAAGGGGTCCAGCAAGACCTTAATCTGTAATTTGGAAGGTTGTTTATAACCTTCCTCCAGAAGAGAAAGCAGTGATAGATATAGATTTAATAAATATATGTGCTAGGTTCGACACCAATCCATTAATTACATTCTTCCGCAGTAGATCGATGGTAAGGGTGACTAAGCTTCATGCTACCACGAACAAGACAGATAAAATACAACAGTCAGCCATACATGTACATGCGATGGGCATTTATCGTCAGAAAATTGTTCCTCAGCTGTAAGAATAAGCTCGTTTACCAAAGTAAAGTTTAGATGTGTTTTGATACCCGTTGAAGTAATTCATATAATTGGCTCAAGGTTCTTTTAAAAATATGTTAAATCTTATGTTCGCCAGTTGATTTCATTCAAATAGAGTACTGTGGTAACGCGGTCGAGTCGTTAATGTTGTTATCACTTGTTGTTTTTGTTTGTTTGTTGATTTTTTTGTTCATTTGAGACGGCCTTGGTGGAGTGTTTTAAAATGTTTTATTTTCATAGCGCAACAAATATATATATAGTCGACATTGGCCTCAACGACAAAATTATTAAATGTTATTTGATACTGCCCCTGATCTCTGAAACCCTGATTTGTCTGTAACAAATGAACAGTTATAGAGATATGCCGTCCCATACGCTTAAATGTGTTAGTTCGTAACACTTTAATGACATGCCATAAAACACGATTTACTAATTGATAAAATAAAAATTCTTAATACGTGTAGAAATGATTGGTATCTTGAATGACTCGATCGTGGCAATCCACAATCACGTTTAATCAGGTTGCTGCATGCGAGTGGGGATTAGGGGCAACAACAACAGCGATTATCTCACTTCCTTTGTGACCTTGACGATATTAAGCATCGACTGTAGTCAGACATCGCGTTGTCACAAAGTCGGCAATCGGACCCGCGAGCGCCGCTTAGTGGTTAGCGAGCGGGCTTACTCATCCTACTTCGATGTTTTGTTCACAGGATCTAGTCCGTCTGTCGACCCTCAGGTATATGAGTGAGTCACACTAGGTGGCTCTGACGATCGCTTGGGTGTGTTTTACAAGGTTTCCTCCGGTTTACCACCATAATAACTCAAGAAAGAGTTGAATTGGACAATCCGTCGTCATATAAGTAAAATACCCTTGAGTACGACGTTAACCCCCAATCAAACAAACAATCAAACAAACAAACAAATAAAGTAGTCATCCCTAGGGTTTCACCAAGCTCTATCTTACCAAACTGAAAGAAATATTTGATTTTTGTGTCATTTAGAAAGTGTATATTCAAACTAATCTGTTGGTGTTATATTGCTACTTTTGCCAAATCAGACCAGATCTGTAGAAATTAGTCATCAAGGCGAGCCGAGTTTAACATTTACAAACTAACTCGATACTTTCTTGACGACAGGATGGTTTACTCTTTGTTAACCTTTCTTCTCCGCAATAAATGGCACGCTGGCACATTGGTCAAACTGTGTGATCTAATTTGACATAGAAATGAACAGCTACGGTATTCGGTTGTAAATGCCAGCATCTTTATCTTGAATAAATTACCCGTAATAGATATAATGTATAGGACAGTTCCAGAGTATAAATTTAATATTAAGATCATAACCCACCGACTAATGAAGTTTCACGTTCAAGAACAGAAAACACACCTGACTATAAAGAAAACGTTTTTCCGTTTACATGATTTAATAGAACTTTAGCCTTCTTGAAATAACAAAAACATTTGCTAGTTGGAGATGTTATAAAGAGATCTAACTTTAATCATTATTGTAGAAAATCACAGTCAAATCCTTACAAATTAGAATTATAGTCCTGCGAATATTTGGTTTGGAGTTTTATATCCAATCAATGTTGCACAGAAAGCATGACTTTCCCTTTACTTTATAAAATACTAATAGGTCGATGTAACCATTAAATATGATGGGATTAAATATATTTGATCTATAACTTTCTTGCGTCACAGCACAATATACGGTGACTAAGCAACACGCTGTCCGGAACAAGACAGATACAAAAACAATGGCTTGTCATGTATACAGTAGAGGGCGATATATTTACAGAAAATGATCCTGTATCGACCAGTTTTGAGAATTAATTTGTTTGTCAAAGACCAGTTCTAGTTTGTCTTATATCGGGGATGAGGTAGGTTATATTTTTGTCGATTTTGGTTCCTCTGTTTTCGTCACAGATTACTTTGGTTTGCTAGAATGTTTTATTTATGTGCAATACGTTTTGTGGGGTTTTAATGTGAGAGAGTTTTGGATTAAGGTGTTGGGGATGTTTCGTTTTCTTAAGGCGATAAACCTTTTGTATGTTAGATAGATTTGATTTTATCGCGGCAATTTCCTATCTCGTGTAGTCAGCGATTCCACTTTCACGGGGATACTAACTGGCATCTACTGTAACAGACATCAAGTCACAACCCTGTCAATCGGAGTTCTTGTCTTTGGGGGGTTTAAGAAAATTCGCCACTTCCGGTAAGATCGAAACTCTCATTTTACTTAAGAGAAAGTAACCCCAACTCTGTCAAAGTGGACTATTTTCGAGTTAAGTTGCATACATATAGAAATTCTAACACTACAATGGCCTCTCAGGAAGTTCAGTTGGCATTTGTTCGAACTACCCTGTCGGTGAGTTGTATTTATATTATTGGAAAATCAACTTAGTTCTGTTAGCATTTATTCAACCTCACGAACCGATTCCAACATTCACAAACGAAATCGATAATTTGTTGAAGAGAGGGTATTTTACTCTTTGTTAACATTTTCTTTCCGCAATAAATGGCACTCTGGTCACTCATTGGTCAGAATGAGTACTCTTACTTGACATAGAAACAAACAGGTTGTCTGATCTTGAATAGTATGGAAGACAGTTGTACAGGAATTTTTTGCAATCGATTCTGATTTTAGTTCTAGAACCAATTCTTATTTACAAATTGTATATAAATTGTATATAAATTGTATATAAATTGTATATCTAACAAACAGACTACTTAAAGGATAGAAATATGCATTTTTACTTTTGTCCTATTGGATTAAAGTTGAGTTTCTTTGAACAAAAAAAATATTTGGTTGGGGTTTTACATGTGCACATTTGGTTTAGAATGTATTTGGTTTAGAATGTATTTGGTTTAGAATGTATTCAGAATGTATTTGGTTTAGAATGTATTTGGTTTATAATTTATTTGGTTTAGAATGTATTTTGCTAATCAAATTTGAACAGATATAAGTACCGTTCCTGAACATAGGAAAAGGCCAATAGATAGCCTTTAGAAATCCGATTGTCCTTTGTTGAGTATTTACTGTCTTGCCTAATTGCTTACATTCCAATACAAGACAGAGACACAATCAACGGTTAGTTATGCTTCATGACAGAGATAGGGATTTTATATCTGGTTCTCTGTCAGTAGTTGTGATTGGCACTGCTCTGACGGAGAGCTGTGGAACTCTTTGTACATATGTAAAATAAGTAGAATATCAGAAATTCATTTTTCACATATGGAAAATAGTTTGGTTTTTTGTATTTTATGTTACATACGTGAGAGAGAATTTCTCATATGTTGAAAATAATTTTACATTTGTTGAAAAGAATACTACATATGTAAAATAAACTTTTATTTTACATTTGTGAAATTGTTTTTCACATTAGCGAAAATCTTTTTATCATATGTAAAAAATGATTTTCACATTTGTGAAAAAAAAATGTACATAAGTAAAATAGTGAAGTGAAACTAATTCGTCATATGTAGAATAAAGACAGGAATAATAAAACGGTTAGCCATACCGCGCCCCTCCCCAAAACAAGAGAAAAAACAACAACAACAAAAAACAACAACAAAACAAAACAAACACATCAAAAAAAAAAAACAAAGAAAGAAAAAAAAAACGAAGAAAAACTACAGAAAACAAACGCCAAAAAAACTGTGTGATAATTTTATATAAAGAAGACTGAAACCAGGAAAATATGAAACAGATTAATCGGAAGTAGGGAAAATCAGAAAGGCGAGGGAGCTTACAGTTAAAGTTCACGAAGATGACTTGATAGATGGAAGAGCTCTTGAGTGGAATAAAGCGAATTCCAGTCACGCGGCGACACAAACAATTTATCCCCGGGTAAAGATCGCCTTTTACATGTCCAGTCAAGATTTATCGATTGATTCGGTTCGTCTGAAGCTTGTCCACGAATAAACAGACTCACCAACAAGCTACTTGATACGTCTGGCGAGTGCGGGGCGTCTCGTTAATAAATCGCGGTACACGCGGATTAATCGTTCATCGAAGTGAACACGTGTAGACATTTTTCGCGGCCAGAGGTTATTTTATCGCGACAATTTGCAGTCCTCATTAATCAACCCGGCTAATTTAGAAGGGCGAATAGGGTCAATAGGCGAAAACGATTGTCTCAATTGCGGTAGTATAGAGAAATATTGTTCTACAATCATTAAATAAACATAGAAAAGAACAACGAATAGTGGTTAGAGTTGTCCGGGTATACCGAAAGTTGTGGACAACAATTGTGATTGTCCTACTCTCATTCTTTGTTTTTTTTGTTATATTTTTGATGATTTATTCACCTTACACTCTTAGAAAAATATGGCTCTAATGGAGTCCTTTAAGTTTCTTCAGCCATGGCTCCGTTGAAACCCTTTATGGTTCTGTAAAGAACCATCAGAACAACTGTTCCACGTATTTCTTCCTTTCTTGTTATATCAAAGAACCGTTTTTGTCGTTATGGTTCCATATAAATGCTTCCATCTTTTCTAACGAACCGTTTTTGTCGTTATTCCGTTTTGCCATACAGATGGTTCCGTCTTTTCTAAAGAACCATCAAAGAACCATTATATCTAAGAGTGTGTGAGAGATGTAAGTTAAACAAGATTATTAAAACTGAAAGTAGAATGACGGGAGTAAAGAGCAATCCTCATCCGAACACTGGGTATCTCTATATATAGACTCCTAGAGAGACCGTGCGACAAAACGCTGCTTAGTTGTATTCTGAGCTACCTTCATATGCTGGATTTCTATTGGCACCATACACTAAAAATCGTGGGAAACCGGCTTATCAGCGACGCTCTATCACACAACAGCCACGTGTATTTGTTATGATAGTTCTTTTCAAACATCTTCAGAATCCAACTTTTGATTAAAACTGTCGCCGTCTTACCTCCATGCCTTGCGTGCAGCCCGTCTGCGTTGAAAAGCTAAATGGGCCTTGATCGTTACAAAATGAGACACCAGAAAAATAGTACAACGACTGAATTTGGATATTGTTTAAACTGAGAACACAAAACATGCTCTTGATCATGTTTATAAGTTGATTTAGAGCACTGCTCTCCGTCATTATTTTTGCCTCCTGTAGTAGACTCCTACTGTCGTTGAATCGGCTTATGTCATTGGCCGGTGGATTTAGGGGAACCCCCAGATGGGACAAGATAATGTGCCCTGGGTCGACTCAGATAACACGATAGAGGTTTCTAATGTGATAAGATTAATACACCCATGTCTTAACCTTGGCTCGCGAAGATGAGAGCAATGGACATCTCGTGAGAAGATGATTGTTCCAAGTCTGGGTAACATCCAGGTGATACACTCGTAGAAATAATGGTTCTTTGAGGGTTCTTTAGAAAAGAGAAGGGTTCTATATGGAACGATATTACGACAAAAACGGTTCTTTGATACAAGCAGAAAGGGAGAATTGCTTGAAACAGTTGCTGCGAGGGTTCCATACAGAACCATAAAGGGTTCCACCAGAGCCACGACTGGAGAACAGGAAAAGGTTCCTTTAGAGCCATAAGAGCCATCAATTACCAAGAGTGTACTGTGTAAACATATATACGAGTTGTTGTCTGTCATATGAGTAAGATAACAGTAAGATTAGAGCAAAATCTCAACTAAACTAAGAAATAAGCAAACAATGTGTGTGTTGACAATGGCCATGTTAAGTGATAGATTCTGAAGAGTTTTTGTTTAGTGTACCGGTAGTTATTAAAGAGTAATTATTATTAACATTGCTGGAAACTCGTACATTACACAACTGCATTAAGCTTCCTCTAATAAATATAATGTCACTGCGACGATACACTGAAAAGATTCCTCTTCTTTCTGGGCTAAATAAATCTATTGAACTCAAAGTGTGTTGTATATGAAGAGCTAATTCTATCCGGGTACCTGTCTATATTTAGCCAGCAACCGTGTGTCGTTGGTTTGCTTACTAAACGTTGCCCGTGGCCCTGTTCTAAATACGCCAACTCCTTCAGGGAGGAATGATTTACTGGTCTTCTTCCGGGATTTATTTCAGAACAATAGTGCAAAAGTAAGGGCATTTTAAACAGAAAAAAGAAAACGCAAATGGGTCTTCCCAGAAGAAAAAAACAGAAAAAGAAATAGTTTGAAGCGATATAAAGATAGATGTTTAGCTGTTAACATGTGAAAGGTGTTGGTATTGAAGTGTCATTTGCCACAAACCAACCATACATACGAATTGTTCAACGCCGGCTAAAGTATTATTTATATAAGAAACTATTGAAGCTGAGAGCGAGTTAGGTGCACGATTGGCTTTTCCCGCACTTTCTCGCGTTACTTGTCATGTACAGGCAGTCAGCTAACGTGTTATCTTTAACGTCAGGTGATGTTTTACCTGATAATAGATGATAATAAAGCCAATGGTGCACCTTTATGCTGAAATCACAGCCCTCACGATGTCTGAGAGTAAGGTCTATTGAGTCAGAACTGTGCGCCGTTTCTTCTTTCCATCCCAACTACTGTCTACAATCTACCGCCAAAACTGTTGGCATACTCTCTGAGTTCTATATACTGTAAGAAAGTCCTAGGATATTAAACTTTGAACAGATTCATGGCAACAAGCCAATATGATTAAATCTGAAGCAAACAAAATATCGCACAATAACTTGGCTTACTCTTCTTCATGGTAAAAGGAACAGTGTATTCGACTGTAGGTCTGTACTTAGCGGGAGAAAAACTACTGAGATTGTCATTATTTGATGATATTAATTGGCGTAGGCGAGAAGATCGGGATTGAATTATTTAGTGTTCATCCTTAAGACAGGGGCGAGAAGATCGAGATTGTAATTATTTAGTGTTGATCCTATAGACAGGGGCGAAAAGATCAAGATTGTCGTTGTTAAGGGGATGATACCAGACGGCGGCGAGCAGATATAGATAGTAATTGTTCTGGGGATGATACTATACGGAGTCCAGAAGGTGTAGATTGTAATTGTTTTGGGGATGATACTACACGGGGTCAAGACAATCTAGATAGTAATTATTCTAAGGATGTTACTATGCGGGTCCAGACGGTCAAGATTGTAATTGTTTTGGGGATGATACTATTCGGGGTCCAGAAGATCTAAATTGTAATTGTTTTGGGGATGATACTATTCGGGGTCCAGAAGTCTAAATTGTCATTGTTTTGGGGATGATACTACAATGTTATTGTTTGAAGATGTTCTCCGTCATTGTTATGCTAAGTTCTTTTTGGCGGGGGGCGAGAAAGCGCTAGTGTTGGCGAGTTTGTTTTTTTGCCATGATAATGAGTGGTTTGGCGGTGTTCTCGCATAGACTCGAAATTTTCAACAACACAAAAAAGAGCAACGATTAAACGTCAACGATTAAGTAATCGGGAGTTCCTAAAGTAATGATTATAGTAAATTTAGCAAAATGAAACATTAAAATGCATAGCAGCTGGATCATAAACGAATTTAACTGAGCTCATATCCACACAATGGGAATACAAAAGTTTGTTGTGGCTCTCATGCAATCAATGTATACTGTAATTGCATTAATCGTTGACGTATTTTGCTTACTTTTACGGGCAGTCTTGGGATTTTGTTACGCATAAATTGCGTAATCATAGTTTCCTTTATTTTGTCCTTGCTTTAGTTGAACAAGAAAAAAACGTGTTTGTCTTTCGAATTCAATGTTTGAGTTACTGAGCTTGTAACTAAGACTATATATTACAAAGTGGTCGGCATGTACCCTTGAAGATGATTGGAGTTTTAGGCGAATATCCAAAAACGGAAACCATGTTTCCAGTATGTCAATCTGCGGTGTTAATCGGATAGAATGTTGTTTTTAAATGTAAATGGTTGCCACAAAAAAAGGCTTAAGCGTGTTCATCGCGGAGCTCAATCATTATAACATTAATCATCCTGCGCGAGTCGCTTCGGATGGCTAAACGAACGTGAAATCATTCGAATCGAGTGCGCGTTTCTCTTATGTTCGCGTTGTCCTGCAAGGGTAGTATAAGTCAAGTATAGTCATGACGTCATTACCTTGCAACGGATTAACATTATCTTTTCAACAGAATAAAACAATTCCCTTTCTTTGGTTAGTGTAACACATCACTGTGTACTTTGTTCAATTAAATACTGTACTTTTTGGTCACAATAATAGTATTTTATTCAGTATTCAAAATTTATAACATTTTTTTAATACTCGGTTTTTCTTTTTCAATTATTAATTTTTTTATATAAAATAACATCGTTACATCTTTATACACACAGTCGTCACTAGGTATCATTACAGGCTGGGACATAGAAATATTCTTACACAACTATTCCCAACTTTTCACTGTAACTATTAGTCGTATACCGAGTGTGTGTGTGGGTACAACAAAAGTTATATAATCTATTGGTTAAACTTTGTTCATTGTCAGTATCTGTACGCTTTGAGACCCGAATCAATCGATGACTTTTGACCGGAAATGAAAAATGGGACTATGGCCTGGGACAAATTATTTGTTTGTTTGTTTGTTTTGTTTGATTGGGGTTTAACGTCGTAAGTAAGGGTATTTCACTTTTATGACGACAGATAAACAACTACACACTGATCCTTGCCTAAACCGGGAGGAAACCTAGTAAAAACCAACCTAGCGATTGCCAGAGCCACATCGTATGACTCACTCAAATACCTGATGGTCGACAGACGGACTCGATCCCGTGAACGGAACATCGAAGTAGCATAAGTAAGCGCACACGCTACCACTCAGCCAAGGTTTGCTGTTGTAACTTAAACATTCAGCAGCAAATTTGTGTTGTTTTAGTACAACTTTGTACAGGTTTATCTCTGCTTTATGGATGCATTTATTGAAATCAAAGAGCAAACAGTCGTCGGGTCAAAAGTCATCAAATATCGCCATAAAAACCAAGACCGAAGCGCGAAGATAGCCCAACGAAAACTAATCTCTGTCACACCATGAAATTATCGAAATATTTTTTGTTGGTTACAATCGGCTGATGAGTGAATTATTTACAGAACTTAGCTAAGTTTCCAATGGTTTAAACCAATTTTGTTAAAGGCTGGCTAAAAAAATAAGCCAACTGAATTTTACTGACGCGGCTATGCAGTGTGAGTAGGACCATCAGCTGATAGCCAAGTAATAAAGTGTTCTGCCACAAATGATTATGGTTTATTTCTCTTGGATAAGATATTTGGCATTTTACAGAAGGATATACGTAGAAGGAAATGTTCAATCTGATTGTGTTGTGAATCTATGACATGTAACAGTTTAAGTTAGTTGCCATCGGTTCATCAAACTAGACTTAAAGAAGTTGAAAAAATCGCCGTTATCTTTGTTCTTTATTCAGGCAACTTCATTAAAGGCGACTGAAAATTGTCGCGATAAATTAGCTCGTGTTTAATTTGATTTAAGACAAATCAGCGCGAAACGCGGTATGTGAGCGACACTATCGCGTCTGTCTTGGTATAACATGTAGCTTAATGGTGAGCCGATTTATTCGCCGACAAGCTACAAACGAACAGAACAAATCGATGAATTTAGACGGGACATTGGAATGACGATCTCTACCCAGGATAACTGGTTTCTTTTTCCCTTACATGAATCCGGATAACCACCTAACGGATAACAAACTCCCCCCACCTCGTGAATATTCACCCATCTGATCTATCCTAATTAAAGTATTGCAACTTTCTTTGTATGACCTACCTTGCCTTAATAGATTGAGTTAACTAGAGTATACAACAGCTACTCTCCGATGACTTCTCTTTACCGCACCCGATTAGATTGGAGCTTTCTTAGAATAAAAAGAGGCGGTCTAAACAAAGGATGACAAGTAGGCTATACATTTATAATATACACGCACGATCTTAGTCCCATTAACGAGTTCTGACATCATCACAGACGCGTTAATTGACAGTGGCGCCACGCTTGTTTGTTGTCGACTTGGATGTGTAAATGGCTTTCTGATTGGCTGCTTGTTTCTGCAATAGTCCAATTAAATGTTTGCTACATTTTTGCTTCAAATTGCAGCAAGGGGTAGTAATATGGAAGTCTCGCCTTCCACACTTTAACCCTTGCAATAAGAAGATGAGTTAATGTGTGGATGTTTTAATAGTTTATATCTAACAGTGTACGGTAATAATGAGACACAGAGGAGTTTGTGGTTTTGGTTTTGTTTGATTGGGGTTATACGCCGTACTTGAGATTATTTCACTTATACAGCGGCTTGTTAAACCTCAATCAGAGAAAGAAACAAATCATCGTTTTCTTTAAAATTAATATATGAACTCTTGGGATACTAGGCGGTAGGACAATATGTAACTGGACAAGTTCCTACCAGCGAGACTGAATACAATCAATCTACAACAATCAGTTTAATGCTTAAGACAGAATTGGCTCAGATAAGGCCCTCCGCAATTGTCTCAGACATTATCCATTACCCGAAACCACTACTAACATTTATATGTCAAGTGTGAGCAAACATTTTGACCAATGGGTGACATGTGTGTCATTCAGTGCGGAGAGGAAAAGCTAGCGGAAAGCAAACTAGCCTCTCTTCAAGAAATTATCGGGTTAGTTTGTAAATGTTAGAATCGGTTCGTGAGAGTGAATTACTTTGACAGATCTGGGCTGATTTACCAATGGTATAAATCAACGGCATCAATTGACTCCTTTGAGTGGAAGCCAATGGGACTTTATTTGACGAGACAGTGCAGTGTGCAAAGGTCTATCCGTCTACATGCTAACCCGAATAAAGTCCACTTAAACAGAGTTGCGGTTTACTTCTCTGGTGTAAGATAGTTGGAACTTTAAGGACTCTGGGGGATTTGTCTAGCAGAGAAAGACGCTATGCTCTTCTCTGATTGGCAGGATTGTAATTCCATTTCTTGTTACAGATCTTGATGTTTAGTGTTTATTTTCGGAACGAAGCGTTGCTGTTTATTGATTCTGGCTGCAGTTCAAAGGCTCTTGAAAATTGACGGCACAAAGGTTACACATATTTATGTCGAAACAGAAACTGTTTTTCTTTTCTTAGAAGAGCCAACATGTTTAAGAAAGTTTATATTTCACTGAAACAAAGGCGTGTCAGGCAAAGTGGTAGTCCCTCGATTCCAAACAATAACAAGATAAAAAAAGAAAAGAGAATTTTTTTTCTTAGTTAGAACATATTCTAGTTCACCAAATTTTCCAGATTGAAACCCGTCCAGGAATCGAACCCACGACCCTCTGAGTAAGGCACCGAATCGCCAGCAGTAAATTCCGGCCACCTAGACCAGCTAAGCCGCCCGGCATTTACTGCTGGCGATTTGGTACCTAACTCTGAGGGTCGCGGGTTCGATTCCCCACACGGATTTCAACATGCAAAATTTTCGGAACAAGAATCTGTTCAAACTAAGAAAACGTTATCCCAAAATAACGGAAATACTGTATAACAAATTTAAACTGTTTTCCATGACGTACAAAGTTTAAAGATCGTCATTTTAAATATTTTTACAATTAGTAGTTTCGATCAATTTCAGTTCGAGAGGAAAAAAAGGAACGTAAAGTAAACAACTTTTTGTCACGGAATTATGAGCATAAACTGCTTCTTTGCTGGACGCCCCTTTCCAATAATCAATTGCATTGAGCTCATCAAAAGGCTAGTTTAAATAGAATGCAATCGACCTGCACTCGGACAGGCCGTACACTTCCACAAGGTTTGTATAATTGGAGCCTATACCGCGGACTCCATTCTAAAATATAATCAATTCTACTTCCTACGTCGAGACATTGACTCTAAGATACACCCGGGTCATCTTGTTTTGCACTTCTTTTATTTGCTGGTCTGTGGCATACGTTGCCCCAAATATTGGCGGAAATTAATGCGCGATGGCCTGGCATAGAGTACGAGAGTTGTCTTAGTCTTTGTCCACCAATAAACTCTCGCGAAAATACGATTGAGGTCTAACCAGCATGCCTAATACAATGAATCGGCTTACCTTGCAAGAAATGTTATGTAAGGAACTTACCATTCTTTTCTTTTGTTGTTTTTGTGTCATAGCATTGCATCGAATTATAATTTCTTTTAGTATTTTAATGGCGTATTGGTGTATTCAACATAAAATCTGCGGGCGGTTGGAATGAGCTTCCTGTTGCCCTGGTGCTCTAACAGTTAAAGAACAACATACAGCCTCCTTGTGGTATCTTTGTATTACGTCGTGTGATTGTCCTGTATTTGTCCTGTCTTGTCGAAAGTGGTTTCCTTCACCCATTGGGCTGGCATGCCGTCATGTGAGTGGAATAACCTTAAGTACGGCGTTAAATTCAAGCAAACTACACCAAAATACACCGGATAGTAAGGTCTGAGTCATTTCAATGCCACTCGGTTTCGTAATAATTGTAGTCGTAATTCTGAGAAAAGATTGATTGATCGATTGACGGATTGATTGATTTATGTTTTACGCCGTGCTTAATGGTATTCTATTTATAAGAAGGCGGTGACACCATACCTGCCGACTGGAGTATTTTACACACATAATTTATGTTACATATACTAAAGGCCATCAAAATACACACACAAATTAATATTCTGCACTATGCTGTAAAACAAAAATACACAAAATGGTCTGAAAATACTCCTAAAAACCATTTTTTTAGTCAGGTTAGTCATATCTACGGTGTATTTAAATAATAATTGACACTAACAACCAAAAAATGTAAGGCGTATTGATTCTGTTGGAAAGTAAATCTTCCTCCAGTGCTGAATAAAGACAGCATTGAAACTCTTCAAACAAACAGCTAGAGGGCCTGTGAACAACATT
>JAQQZZ010133763.1:0-28021 GCA_030265115.1 Mopalia vespertina | reverse complement strand
CAAGGGTATTTCACTTATATGATGACGTGCCAGCCCAATGGGTGAAGGAAACCACCCTTGACACCACTGGCAACAAATAAAGACAAGATGGGACAAATACAGGACAAAAACAGGACACAATACAGACACCACAAACAGATCAGCTTCCTGTTCCCGAAAAAAACTTGAAGCTCCCACAAACAGAACATTGTCACAATTGATTAACAAGGTACAGCACCTAGAGCAATACATTATTCCTTTTTTTCTAAATCAAAATGAATATAACTTTGAAAAAATACCTAAAACTTAATCTGTAAGTTGTCATATTGAAGCTATATACAATTATATTGATGGAGTCGCACCATGTGAACATAGGCAACTGTTTTCCAATAAGGTTTGTAATGGAGGTGAGCAGAGCTTAGTATATTTTGAATAAATGAAGAGAGAAAAATTTGCTTGCCACATGTACATGTACTACTATCTTCAGTTCTAAATTAATAATTCCACCTGATCATGTTATTAAGATACTCTGTGAACAACAGTGTATAATAAAAACACCTATAAAAGGGTAATAACTCTTCCTAATACAGTGTCAATCCGTCAAATTTCAACAGGTTTCACAATCTCCTAACTATGCATCAGAATTCCAAATTTGTACTCAAGGGTATTTCACCTAAATGATTACGTGCCAGCCCAATGGTTGAAGGAAACCACCCTTGACACCACTGGCAGGCAACGAAACATAGACAAGACGGGACAAATTCAGGACAATAACAGGATGCAATACAGACACCACAAACAGATCGGCATCCTGTCCCCCTTTAGCTCTGAGATCACCAGGGGCAACATGAAGCTCCCTCCAACCACCGGCCTCTAGCTACAGTAAGACAGACTGACGAACATGACGAATGCTTTACCCCTAGGCCAATTATTGGCAAAGGGTTAAAAATAATTTAATCAAAAGTCAAACAGCATAAATAGCTAAATGCAAACCTTCAGAATTTGTTTGATACATACACGTGTATCAAATTTCAAACCTGGAGTCCATGGTTCATTTTTTATTGATGCTCAATGGCAGGGTATGTAAAGAAACAAAAAAAAAACACAAGTTTTAAAATTAACTCAAATTTAGGAGAGAAAATTTTCGGACAAATGCACAATAAAAATTGAACGATAAATAACAATAGCCTCTAAAGATTAGACTTCCTTTTCAGAAACTTGATATGTAGCAAGAGACGGACTGT
This sequence comes from Mopalia vespertina, assembly GCA_030265115.1. Taxonomy (NCBI): domain Eukaryota; kingdom Metazoa; phylum Mollusca; class Polyplacophora; order Chitonida; family Mopaliidae; genus Mopalia; species Mopalia vespertina. The sequence continues at coordinate 26,798 of JAQQZZ010133763.1, read as the reverse complement.
TTTGACAAGAGGAAATTGCATCTCAGGATATCATGTTAATTTATAAGCTATGTTGACAAAGTTAAAACAAGTAGTTCTTTAAATTTATCCAATCAGAGTTCTTCCCCTTTCTTTTGAGTAACATTATTTACCCGAAGACTTGTACCACCAAGGAGGGGGCCTTATAAAGATTTTTCCATTGGAAAAAAATTAAATGTGAAATATCATTAAGCATCCCCCAAAATTACTTAAAGCAATGCTCCGGGCTGCAATAACCCCTATATCCCTTGAAAGGTGACTATTAAACATACTTAAATATGATATCAACTTATCGTTTCTTCATCTTATAAAATCACTGGAGTGTTACAAGTATATACATACCTATGATCACTGGTAGCTGACATTTTGGGCGTGGCCAACCCTATTCATGACGTCACGTGACTAACACTCTTCTGTGTTACAGGTTAATAATATGTGTGAACCAATGACCTATATAGGTTAATGGTGTCAACTGTCAAAGGTTTAAACAGTCGACTCTATGGGTCTTGTGACGTAAGCCCCCTAGTGTGACAAGAAATATATTTGATTGGTCAATATTTGTGGAGCTCTTCTGTTTACAATCGTAATCTCACGAGAGTTTCTATAGTGGACGAGACTAAGACAACTCTCGTACGCCATGCCAAGACATCGCGCAGTAATTTCCGCCAATATTTGGGGCGACCTATCAGCCACAGAACAGTAAATAAAAGAAGTGCAAAACAAGATGGCCTGGGTGAATCTTAGAGTCAATGTCTCGACGTAGGAAGTAGAATCGATTATATTTTAGAATATTCTGTTTAGTGATTAAAGTAGCAAGACACGGCCGCGTGGATGAATTTGACTTGGTTTAAGTAATACCCAACGTTTAAGATCCAATTATAAAAGGGATATAGCTCGATTAGAGAGCATCATTCAACACAAGAAATGATGCCCGTTTTACATATATGCATTTTTATTGCAGAGAGGAGTATGGCTTTAAATATATTTCGGCCAAATTGAATACTTATTAAATATTAAATCTACGGACAGATTTGACTTCTATCGACTCGTGATTTACACGGAGGTATTGATCCAGCTGTCTCATATGTTGATATACTCCGGACAGGTGAAGCTTTGATGATGTGGACTTTCTCTGCCAAAAGGCAGTACCGCCGTTATCAAGGTGGAGCAACTTGACACGCAAAGTGAACAACGTACGACAACCGTTTTAGATTAAGTTTGTATATTTGCTTAACTGGGATTTAACGTCGTGCCTATATGCATTTCACTTTTCTGATATAAGATTTGCCTCTTGTCTATGGTGGAAAACCAGGATGGAACCGCGTAGAAACTACCTGAAGTTGCTACAGACCTCGCCTAATTTGCTCATATACCACTAAATAAGTCTGCGGGCTATACAAGATTTACAGTACATTTGCTATACACATTTTCAGATTAAAACTTTTCGGCGTTTACTTTTTTGGTCGTACTTATGGTTATTTCAATCTTGTGATAGCGCACCATTCCGCCGGGTTGAAGGAAAACACCTTCGATTATCCGTGCAACGAACAACGACAAGTTACAAAACTATCCCAGGATGAGAGATAATGTGCCCAAAGAAAAAGTGCGCAAATTTAAAGTGGAGCTATAAATCGTCTTTATGTTGCTCCGTGTTTAGCTCCGAGGGCAACAGGACAACGTGAAGCTCCATCCAAAATTCGAATTGATTAACCAATTTAATAAGTTAAGTTAAATGTAGAACGGAGGGTCAATTAAATATGTGAGGCGCAGACAATCCGATTGTGGGTCTTTCTAATTGTTTTCTTATTCCCACCCTATCGTGTGTCCTTGGAAATTTTCTATATATGGATGAAAATTTCGGTCGACAATGTTAAATCCGGTATGAACATTTTTGTTAACCTTGTCACATATACGTTCAACCCCGTCCTTTTAGGATTTTCAGTATTAAGATCTGTAAATTCCGCTGATTCAAATATCTCTCTTCCGAAAATAAGACGTCATCTGTTTGCTTTCCAAGGTCATATTGCCTTTTGGGGCAAAACTGAGCCCGGTTCGATGGGCTGTTAAGATGTTCCTAAGAAACACGTAATTTTCGAAGATCATTTTTGGAAATTTTAATAACCTATTCAAAATTACAAGCTTCAAATTTTATCTTGTGCTCTTCTCGTGGTGTTGGACACGACCCAACCTAGGTCGAAGTTATGTGTCTGGTTTAACACTAACAGTCTTGGCGTTTTGCCCTATCGGGAGGAAAGTCACTTACTCACAAAGAACAGGCTATACGAGTTTACATTGGGTGTATCGGGGATGAGGAATATAGGATCGGTAAACGAAAACGGAACGGATTAAAACGTGTGGATATTGAATGTGCTTTAGTGTAAATCCAGGTCTTTGTAAGTTAGCTTATTAATATAATAGAGTTATTGTGCTTGTAGTGGTGGAGCACATTGCTGGATTAGAAACAGAACTTTTGTGTTTAGCCTGTCATAAACCGCAAACACCCCCCAACATAAAAAGTCATACGCTATCTCATAAATATGATATCAACATTGATCAAGGTTCATCCTCTGCACACAATTCCAAGGTCATTCATGAAGGTCGTGTGGGGGGGCAGGCAAATTTTTCTTTCTCTTCATTTTTCAATATATCTGTCCAAAGTTATAAACATTAATCCCAGTTTTAGACTTTTGAAATTACTCAAACAATAACACAGTTGTTGGTGCTCTCTTCGTAAAAAAAGCTGTTGCTTTATTTCTTTTTGTCAGTGCATAACGTAGATAGAAATGAAACACCTCTATTTGTGAGAAAATTCCGGTTGATGTACCATGAGCCTCTGTTTCTCAGTCTAGAAAGTGCTGATCCGGTTAAACGTTTTTGTCTTTATCTTCGTTTAAACGTGTTGAGGAAGGGACAGAATTCATTTTAACTTCAGATAATCAAATAATTCTTTCTTTGGCCGATGCTTAAGTAATGACCGGCAGTAGCACAAAAAACGCTGTCTAGGGAAGTTTGTCTGCTCTGATATTTGTTTTTGTGGTTTAATTCCGTAACTGCATTCGAAATCAATCGGTCCTTCCACAACTTCTTTTGGAGTTTTAATGTTAAAACTGTTAGAGGAAACATTTTGACTTCATTGGTCACCACCCGTAATTCTGAAACCACAACAACATATATTCAATACACAGCAACCATTTTCTCGGCCTAACCAATTCTTACCGGTGACAAGTGGGCACATCTGAATGTGACCGTGTTTCAGTGATTTGCTAACATTTTGTAATAAGAAGTACAATCTGTTTTGGAATTAAAGGGAATGTTTTATGTAAAATGTTCAGAACAGCATGATATGAACAACACCATCTTCTGTATGGATAAAAAAAAATTTCGTAAAAATAATCCTACACAAAATTACGTTACGGCCTTCTTGAATAGAAAATTATCTGAACACATTCACTGTAGTCTTGACATTAGGCCTAACAAGAATAGCTTGTTTTAAAGTAGCTGTAATTTGCCCTATACCGACCTTTTTTTTTACCATAATCTACCGAATATCACTGCACAAAATGGAACCTTTTCATGACCAAGCCGTCGGGTTTAGTCCGATGTATTCCTTGAGAAGAGAGATAATTTTTACTGTGTGAGACAATTTGGGTTCCATTCTCTCATTATGTACTGTAGTGAAACTTTAATGTGTTTACTGCGTAAAGTAGAGTAAACTTACAACTCCAATAAAAGATACACATGGATACATGGTGATTCAATATTTCGGTTTATTTTAAAACCATTGTCAAGAATGAAAAATATCTGTAAGGTGACGATATATAGTTTTAAAAAGATACCAGCGGAACTCCAAGAAGTATGTTTCACGTAAATCCATACTGTTTTGCTTAGCAAAGGAGGGTCATTCATTTTCCAATAAAGCTTAACTTATAGAGTATTTTATGGTTGTGTTCATCAGTCCAAGGCCATACGTGTTAGAACCTTAAAAACGTTGCTAAAAATCTAACAATCTATGATATATATCATATCTGGAATCGAAGGTTTTAACAGCAAAGATTTAAGAAAAATTATAACAATACATTACCCTTAAAAACCTTCGCTACATTGTGAGAAAAAAGTGGTTCGAGTATAACCATCATACGTTCTTCATTTAATGGATCTGGTGGAACACTTAACGGTTGTGTACGGAACCCTTTATATAGTGTAAATGAACAATCCGTCGTCATATAAGGGAGATTACCTTGGCTATAACGTTAAAACCAAATCAAACAAACAACACAAATCAATAAGATAAAACTTATAGAGTATTTTATGGTTGTGTTTGTGTGTCGTCATTCAGCGAAAGAAAGACTAAAATATTAGCTTAATAGGTTACTCATATTATGGCTCTGTTGAAACACTTTATGATTTTGTATCGAACCCTTTTGCATCAACTATAGCTAGTATATCTTTTTCGGTTGCCAACTGTTTTTGTACAATAGAACCATCATCTTTACTAAGGAACTCTCAAAGAACCATTATTTCTGAGAGTGCCAGGCAGTCCTGAGATAGAGGACACGTGAACTAAAGTATACTTCACTAAAAGTAGACCATCCGGCTTATTGATAGTATCTTTATTTAGTACTGACGGAAAAATAGTTCGCCAATAGAACACAACGTTTCAATAGAACAGAACGGCTTTTTGACTGTTTGAGAACTTAACCTTCAAATTAGTGAAGTATCATTGGGCATGGGTCTTAAACACCAACCAATCATTATTAGCAGTTTTTAAAAAAAGTAGTTCCCTTTTGTGAGTGGTTTGGGCGTTCTATAAACTCTCTTTCTGATTTAAACTGAAGACTGATTGACAGACAAACAGACAACATTCTTTTATTTATACGATTTCTATGGCGTACTTGGAAAAATCACAAGGCATTTTATTTGTTTGGAATAAAGGTTTGAAACCTATATAAATTAAAACTTTAGTATAATGCTTTTACCTTTTTTGTTTCGAAAATGTGTCAACTGAATTTCAGACATCTGTACTGAAAATCTTCTCCTCTTGCGTTGAAAGGCACGTTGATACGACAAGGGTGTGTTTGACGTTTCACTTTTGTAAGAAAACATACACTAAAATGTAAATGTTTACGGTGTATGTTCAACTGGTGATCTCATACCTTACAACAAGTAGATTTGATATTTAAATGACACCAAACAAATCTTCGCCAAACCCCGATAACAAATTGAAAGGCTGTCTGGAAGCTTTCATGCAGGTTCTCTTTTATGACCATTATATTAGACTATTCATTTCGTTACGCCTAAGTCTGCATTTCTTCCTATGCGATGCAGTATTTAAGAGGATTCGAAGGAAATATGAGGACAAAAGGTGACACTGGAGAATTCAGGGGTTCTACTGCAGTATTCAAAACTGCAACAGTAAAGGTTGAAGGGATATTTCTTTTGCACTAGTGGTCTATAAAGATCTAAGGGTCAACAATAAGCTGATCTATACTGAGTTTATGATTGTCCTGTCCTGTCCTGTGATTGTCCTGTCCTGTGATTGTACTGTCCTGTCCTGTGATTGTCCTGTGATTGTACTGTCCTGTGATTGTCATGTCCTGTGATTGTCCTGTCTTGTGATTGTCCTGTCTTGTGATTGTCCTGTCCTGTGATTATACTGTCCTGTCCTGTGATTGTACTGTCCTGTCCTGTGATTGTACTGTACTGGCCTGTCCTGTGATTGTCCTGTCCTGGGATTGTCATGTCCTGTGATTGTCCTGTCGTCTCATTGTTTGTTGCCAGTGACGTCGATGGTAGCGTCCTTCTCCCATTTAAGCTGGTACACCGGCATATAAGTGAAGCAACCGTAAGAACGGCGCAAAACCTCAATCAAAGAAACAAAAACTGCACCAACGAAAACAAATATATATTTATACACTTTGATGTACAGAGAACACGAGTCCTGTCATATGTCGATTCATGATTGACTGATTGATTCAGAGGTGTTAATGCCTTGCTGAAGTGTGGGTCACGTGACGACAGTGTAATTTAAAGGTGTAAACAACAAAAAAAACAAAAAGTATAACCGCTACACATATAAATACTCTGCTGAAAAATTGCTGATCGATTGTTTCGTTTGCGGACAGTTTAAATATGCTGCCCTTAGATAGAAGTGCTCGTTGACTGACAGTTCTAACACGCTGCACTTAAATCGATTTGCTCGTTGACTGACAGTTCTAATATGCTGCCCTTTGCCGGAGCACAGCTTTTCATAGAACATACTTGTATAGATATTAAAATTGAGACTTTTGTACATAAAGAAAGTCAAATCCAGCCTAGACACAAGACCCCTCGCAATATCTTCACACATGTCATTTTGAGTAGACCTTTAACGGAAATAAAGATGTAACGAACTTTTGAATTTAAAGTGAACTGTCATTAAGTGTCTTTTGTATACAAGCGGTACTTTCTGTGGTTATATAAAGTAATAATTGAACTTTAATAAAACCTTTCTTGGCGTAGTTGGTTTCTCACGAAATTTACTCTTTGAAGTGACATTTGAATGAGTCGCTGAGATTGCAACCACATTGTGTTTTATATGGTTTAACTAAGAAGTCAGACTTGTTCGAATTCATGACTATTTAAATTCACTGGAATTAAACTCACAATTTAAAGCTTTTTGAAACCCTGGCATACTAATCAAGGTGACCGTATAGGGTTATACGTTCGTATATTTCTAAAGATTATTCACACTAGCACAGGGTTGTCGGTTACTTTTGATCCGATGAATCAACTAATGTTCTAGATAAACTCACAGAGACAAGTTTCTGAATAGATCTTATGCTATGTTTGGGGTAACCCACATACATCTCGAGAGACTGTTCATTTAGTTCTGAAAATAATAATCACTCTCGTACAGGGATGTAGATAATTAAAAGCGATAGATCATCTCATGCTCTAGATAAACTCCCAGAGACAAGTTTTTCTATAGATCTTAATCTCGAGTTGTTATGGTTAACCCACATACCTTTCGAGAGACAGTTCATTTATTTATAAAAATATTAATCACTCTCGTACAGGGATGTAGATAAATTAAAAGCGATAGATCATCTCATGCTCTAGATAAACTCCCAGAGACAAGTTTTTCTATAGATCTTAATATCGAGTCGCTATGGTTAACCCACATACCTCTCGAGATACAGTTCATTTATCTCTAAAAATAATAATCACTCTCGTACAGGGATGTAGATTAATTAAAACATAAGAATTGTCTCATGTTCTAGATAAACGCTCATATACAAGTTTTTCTATAGATCTTATTCTCGAGTTGTTATGGTTAACCCACATACCTCTCGAGAGACGGTTCATATATTTCCAAAAAGAAATCACTCTGGTACAGGGATGTCAATGGATTAAAACCGATAGATCATCTCATGTTCTAGATCCCGGAGACAAGGTTCTTAATATATCTTATTCTCAAGTTTTTATGGGTAACCTACATACATCCCAAGAGAGGACTAGCTCTATATACAGGGAATAGAAAATATTTGCCAAATATGTAGCAAACAAGATGTACAGTTCATAAGGAGCACCGAGTGTTCTGATTGACCATGAATCTATCGCGGTCGGCTGGAAGGAATTTCCTATTGCCTAGGTGCTCTCAGAGCTAAGCGGCAACATGAAGTCTACCTGTTTGTGATGTCTTTGTTTTACATTCTGTAATTGTCATGTATTTGTCCTGTCTTGTCTTTACAAGTTTGTTGCCAGTGGCGTCGAGGGTGGCTTCTTTCACCCATTGGGCTGGCACGCCATCATGTTAGTTAAATTACCTTATTAAAGTACGGCGTTAAACCCCAGTCATACAAACCAACAAAGAAATAAATAAACAAACAAACAAACATGAATCGACCAAAAAGTGTCAGTATTTATCTTGGGCATTTAATCCCATAATAACAGGAGTAGTACCAATAAACATTGACAGTATATATAGCATAGTTTATTATATATTCAGAGACTGTATAGTCATTTTCTGGTATATCCCAGAGTCAATAAACTCATGTTTCTAGTATATCCAGGGACAGTACGTATAATTAAGCTCCCGGTATATTCCAAGGTCGATCAAGTAAGGTCTCCGGTATATCCAGGCACAGTATACGAAGGCTCCAGATATATTCTGTGGCCAGTAAACTCAGGTTTCTGGTATAGCCAGGGACAGTATTATCAGGTTCCCGGTATATTCTGAGGCATCTTCCCGAGGCAAGGCGGAAAAGAACCGTCGCATTAGGCCTTTTTTCCCTTTCTTACCTTGCCTCCATAGACGGTAAAACCTGTGTTAACGAGAGACTACAACAGCTACTTTCGGATGACCTCTCTTTACCCCACCCAATGAGATTGCAGCTTTCTTTGAGAATAAGAGAGAGGCGGCCTAAGCACAGGATGACAAGCAGGCTATACATGTAATATACGCACGATCTTAGTCTCATTAACGATTCTTGACATCATCATAGACACGTTAATTGACAGTGGCGCCACGCTTGTTGATACATTTTAAGTGTAACGACTTTCTGATTGGCTGCTTGTTTTTACAATAATCCAATTAAACTTTTGCCACATTTTTGCCTCGAATTAACAGAAAGGGTAGTGATGGGGAAGTCTCGTCTTACACATTTTGACCCTTGCAATAGGAAGATGATTCTGAGGTCTATAAGCTAGATCTGCGGTGTATCCAGGCACAGTATACTAAGGTTTCAGATATATTCTGCGGCCAATAAACTCCGGTATATCCAGGGTCGGTATACTCAGGTCCTCAGTATTTTGGGGGGCCAATAAACTCGGTTTCTCGTATATTCATTATCCAGTGGCCAGTAAACCAATATATAGGTTAGGAAAAACAGGTTTCCGGTATATTCAGGGGTCAGTAAACACTGGTTTCTGGTATACTTGTCTGAACCTCGTGTCCCAAATAAAAAAGCTTAGTTTTAATTTTTTTTAAATTATTATTTAAAAAGTCATGAAAACAATTGTGAAAATGTTGCCTTTTCTTCGTTGTTGTAGATGGATATCGCCAAGCTGTCGGGTGCTTTTCGAATGTGTTTAACAACTTTTTGGAACTCTACTGTGCTCCTGAAGAGGTGATCTCCGTGAAATGGGTGATTTTCGGCACTCGTCCCAATGATGGCTGCCCATGGGATGGGAGTCTCACTGCACAGCAAGCTCACTGCTGTGATCCGCAGTGCGGAGACTGTGTGGTGGAAAATGAGCGGGACTCCAAGAATGTCTTTGACTGTAATGGGAAGAAGAAGTGTTCTGTCTGGACAAAAGCCACCTGGGTGGAAGGATGTCTTCCCATGAAAAGTACCACTTATATGGTGGTACTGTACAAGTGCAATAACTCTACTAGTAAGTATATACTCAGTAGAAGACAAATTTTATCCCAACTCTATTGTAATCATTTCGATGTCTTTATTTTATAGAGGGGAGCATGTTACAAATATTGACATACTGCTTAAAGGAGAAGACCACCCAAAAAACATATTCTATAAATAATTAAAAGTTTTTGTGTGTAATGCAATACATTAATTTCCATTTTCATAACCAGATGGTAACTCTGGTTATCATCCATTAGAGAGCTACACAAGCACCAGTGGAGTCATCAAATCCTGTGCTGCTAAGTTTTCCTGCACTCTGGTTGGTCAGCCACTTTTGAACTATCCAACGATAGATCAGTGAAGTCTGCTGTACACAGGAGTTGATGATTCAAGTGGTTCCAGTGTTCCACTTTAATGGATAATAACTAGAGTTATGATCGGGTTAGGAACATCAGAATTTTTGTATTGCATTGGACAGAAAAATGTTTACCTATGTAGAAAACACAGTTTTTGGGTGGTCTTGTCGTTTAACTAAGCACTTGAGGAACATTAAATTTCCAACCGAGCAAAACGTTACACAGTGTTTGTTTGTTTAACTAATGGTTAGTGTCAATTACTGTTGGGTACAATCGTTGATGGCGAAATGACATCAAATCCCCCATGACTTACTAAATATTGTGGCAAAATTATATTTAAAACATGCTAACCGCTTACAAATCGATTCGACGAGAAACGGTGCCAACACCCACAGAACTTTGTCCGAAACAAGTAACCTAGCATTGCAAAGTTCATAACAGTTATGGAATTCTACATAATTCTAGAGAATATAAGACAAATTCAAACTCGCTTAACCTCAATTAAATCTTCTTTTTACCTGCCCTCTGGCTAAGGGCATTTTGTTTGAAGAGTAGCAATGCTGTCTTTACTTAGCACTGGTCTGGAGGAAAATTAACTTTTCAACGTTATGGAAACACATGACAACAGAATTTTGCAGAGGCTCTGGAGGCAGGATATGCTTCTGAGCCGGACGGCTTTGACTCCCTGGAACTCAAAGCAGAGAATGTCAGAGCCATCGGTGCTTAGGTAATAAACCTACCATTTCTTTTTTGATTTCAGATGTCATAAATAATTCTTCTTTAAATGCGACTCCAACTTTCAATCAAATATACTGTGGAAATTCATCGGGGTTTACTCATCCTGGAGCAACCGTCTCGACTCTTACGCCATCGACAACACCTCCTATCGGTAAGTATTTTTTCTGATATAAGTATTGGATACCTGCAGGAAGTTTATAATTTGAAAGACTGTAAACGTCTCATTTGTTAATATGTAACACAGGTGTTCTAAGAGCTACGGGGCTGCATGAAGTTTACGTTAAGTCTTGTGAATGTTTTGTATTGCTTTTGCTTGTTGCCAGTGGCATCGATGGTGCTGTCATATGAGTAAAAGAACCTTACGCACGGCCTTAAACCCCACTTAAACAAACCAACAAAAATAGTCAAAAAACAAACAAACTGACAAAAAAACAAACACACAATCTAATTTGGTACCGTACCTCTTCAGGAGTTTTCATGCGACACAATGGTTCGACTGTTTAACTCAAGAATTGATCCATCGCAGACAAGTTATTTTAAAAAAAGATAAACATTTTATCCTTTAAAGAAGAAAAAACGAGTACTAAGCGTGTCTGCCATTAATTCACTTCAACGTACCTTCCACGGATTTGAGGCCGTCTGTTGACACTCAAGTCTATAAGTGAGTCACACAATGTGACAACGGCTATCGCGAGGAGGTTTTTTTTTACAAAGTTTCCTCTCAACTTTCCATCCTATTTAGGAAAAGAACAGTGTGTAATGGACAATCCGTAGCCATACAAGTCAAATAACCTTGAGAACGACGTTAAACCCCAATAAAGCAAACAATCAAACAGACAAACAAAATCAAGTTGCACTAGTGGTATTTGGGCTAAGTGGCAACATGAAGCCGATTTGTTGCGGTGTATGTTCTGTGTCCACCTAGTTTCTGTGCCACTGATATCGCGGGTGGTTTTCTTTGCCCATTAGGCTGGCAGGCCATCATGATAGAGAAATAACCTGTGGCAAGAAGCAAACTAAACGCTGGTTTGAACTCATCAACCAAATTACCTTAATTGATTGATTGGTGTTTAACGCCTTGCTTATGAGTATTCCACTTGTATGGCGGTGGTGTATTCCAATTATATTTGACACTAGCCAACATAAAATGTGATGTGATTTGATAATGTTGGAACGTTTATCTTCCTCCAGTGCTAAGTAAAGACAGCATTGCTGAACACCAAACAAACTGGTAGCCAGAGGGCCTCAAATAGACTGCAAGGGAGCAGCAGGCTTCTCTAATATGGCAAAATGTACCAATCTATTACACAAATACATTTGAGAAGGAAAAGCTGATTAGAGCAAAATTTTACTGTATCGTCTTTCATATTTGTCATATTTACGTTTATTTTGATTTTCAGTGGGTCCTCGCCATATTGTTGGCTGTTACTCGTCATTCCATAAAAATAGAATTAATATCGAGTGCCAGAGAGGAGAAGGTATAGCTATATATGGTGTGTTTTTCGCCGCAAAACCGAGCGATTCTTGTCCCAGTGACGGCTTCATTGAGCAGGAGGATCAAATTGGTTGTTGTGAACCTGCATGCGGAGACTGTGTTATCAGCCAATCAAGTGAGGCAAGCTATATATACCAAGAATGTAGCGGCGAGCGGACATGCGCACCGTGGACACATCGAATACAAACTAATAATTGCGGCTCTCAGCAGTATACCTCATACATGGTGGTCCACTATGAATGTGTCCGAGGTAAGAATTTGATAATAGGATAAGCTTTGTCGTAATGTTTTCGTATGATATACTTCCGGTTCACGCTGTCGGAAGATGTTCATGACGCAGAGGCACGGATGAATCGGATGAAAAATGGCGCAAGTATACTTATGCCAAATACGACTGATAACTTCTGCCCTGCCGCGGTGCCCCTGGTGTCATGTCATCGATGGATTGCTTCGAAGACGACCTCTAGTTCAGAAATTGTGCAGGTTGAATCCTGTCTTCTTGAAAAGGTCGGGTGGCTGAGTGGTCTAAGAGGTGGGCATTAACTGCTGGTGAGTCTGTGCCTGACTCTGAGATTCGTGGGTTCAATTCCCAGACGGGATTCAACCTGCAAAATTTTCTCAACTAGAATCTGTTTAAACTAAGAAAGTGTATCCCCAAATAACGAAAATACTCAAAAGTGGTTTCTGTCGAATGACTAACATTTTAAATAATGACTTCTCTCAAAGAAATGTGTATGTCGAAGAGGCCTAATTAAATATATGTATTGTCTTATTTTAGATTTGGTAGGTGTTTCTACGTCAATCGGCACATCGTTCGAGGCGCTGTTTGGTTGTCCTCTTCCATCAACTACACCACCACCTACAACCACGACCACAACTACACCGCCAACCACCAGCACCACAATACCCACCACTACTACCAGCACACCCTCCACATCAACGACAACAACAATATCGACCACCAAATCTACGCGCAGGCCTAATCGACGACCTACAACGCCATCACCGTCAACAACTTTAAAAAACTATGGTAACCTAATTGATCAAATGGGTAATAGTATAACAGTATATAACTCGCAGTACAGGCTTGATGTTCCCCCCATTGTAGCAGGCTCAGTGACAACAAATATAGGATCTGTATTTGCCGCTTTGTTTTTGTGTCTTGTTTTTGTTTGGGACCAGTTGCGACTGACATGGTTTCTGCCACATCCTCATATGAGTGAAATAACATCAAGTGCGGCGTTAAACCCAAAACAAACAATAAGACAAGCAAATAATATTTTCATCGTTCATAGTTTCTGTTGCTAGATATAGCAATGCTAAACATTCCCATTTCTGTCTGTTCATGAGCACTGTTGTGATTGTAATTATTTTGGTTTCAGATGGCACATTTGTTGCTGTTGGGTGTTACTCATTATTCTACAAACCCAAAGTTGAGATCACGTGTGAACGGGATACACACATTCTCATTCATGGAGTGTTTTTCGGTGCTAGGGAAATAGATATTTGCCCCGAAAGTGGTTTTGTTGAGAAAGGGAGCGAATCTTGTTGCGAGCCCAAATGTGATGATTGTTATACTTATGGTGGTCACGGGGAAGTGAATAATTTGCTACGGGAATGCACTTTCCAGCAGAACTGTTCAGTATACACTCACCGTAGTGTAATGACAGACTGTGGTGCTAAATCATTCTCAGCTTACATGGCGGTTCATTATCAGTGCACACAGACAGGTAAGCCTTCTTTACCGGTTGTTTCAATTTTTTCTCTCTCATATTCGGCCTGCCAACACATTTGATGACAGAGTTTGTGTCACCTTGACAACAGAAAATGAAAATGAGGAATCAAGCATAATACAATATGACACAAAAAATATAAGTTTATAGTTCTATACGCGGCAAAAAAAAAAGAAAAAAAAAAAAAAAAGAAATAATTAAAAAAAAAAAAAAAGTTGAATTATTGCATAAATTTCGGAAATGGTTTCGGAAAAACATTAAGGTGGTACATTCGTCATATTACATTTGACGTCAGTTTAAGCGGTATGTTTGGGGTTATTGTTAGGGTTAGGTTTAGGATTCAGTTTAGTAATAGTTTTAGTGATATGCAAAGCATTAGGTTTATTGTTAGTTAAAGGGTTAGTAACCCTTACCTAGAACTAAGAATTCACGTTTTGTCAAACAGGCCAATAAGGCATGTTCCTTTTCACGAACCAGGCGTCTTTCGTTTCATTCAACTAGAACATAAAAACGATTTAAATTGATTTAACTAGCTCGAGGGTTATATTTTCAAGTGAACATTTAGTTTGACTTCAATTTCATGTTTGTAATATTTGTACAGTTGTCCAGTACATCGGGTTGGCAGTTTGTCATTAATCTTGGGTATTTATCTCTTACAGGTATGGATGCAGCTCGTACGATGTCTTTTGAACAACTGTACTGCCCAGTTGGCACCAACTCATCGCGTCCAACCATGTCTAGACCCAGTTTGACAACAACACAAAAACCCACAGCGCCACTTAGCGCAAAAACTCCTTCCAAGCAGCCTCAAACAAGCGTTGTGTTCCAACCGGGAAAATGGTCGTCTCCCCTGACCCGTCCGATAGGGGGCACATCTGCCAATAAGGTGACACGAGAACCAGCAGTACCGCAAACGTACCCAGATAACCCCAACGATACAGGTCCAGGTGACCAAAAAGGTGGGTAAAGGTAAACAAATGGGAATCAAGAGTCAGTACTACAAAGCAATCTTTGTCTAAGCACATCTTTAAAAACTCGAACCAATCTGTAGGGCTTGTGTTTATCCTTGGATTAGTTTAGAGGGATAAGAAAACATAGCTTCCCTTCGAATCAGCCATCGGTGAATTCTTTTACTAGCATGCTCCTACGGCAACCCCACTTTGTCCCATTCTTTCTAGTAACAGATACAGTACAGATAGTAAGTAGCATATTCACTCATGAAATATGAATGAATCCTATCCTACTCATCTGTTCATGATAACATCGATACAGCCAAGACGGCAGCTCCGCAGTTTGCTTTGTGTCGCGAAAGTAACCGGTTTTGTGAAGGTAAAGGCTATGAACCCACACATCGATCATGTTTATTGGAAATTGTTTTTTTTTTAATGAATATTATTTTAACTAGTCATTGTTATGAAATGACAACAAATGATGTGCTTTCCTACTAAAAAGTAACCTTTAAAGTAAGCGATTTCATGCATAACATGCTAACCGAGTAACACATTCATGGATCGCTGATTCGAATGGAAGCGATGGTTCTTATCCCGCTATACTTATCCAGGTTTATCGTAATTTAGAAGTGGCTGGTCCTTATAAATCACTCGCGTGTATCAAGGCAACATGTCTGCCGTTGTTGTTGTATGTCATCTCTTCAGATCTCTATTTTAGAATGACAAGACTCTCGCCGAACGGACAGCATCGGTATGAATTCAGAGTTTAATTTATATATAAATAAATGCGAATTCATCACTTTAAGTAATGTTTGGACAAGATGCCAGATCCTGTAACCTTTGACTTATAGGTAAAAATGTCAAGAGGCATTGGCAGAGGCG
This sequence comes from Mopalia vespertina, assembly GCA_030265115.1. NCBI lineage: Eukaryota > Metazoa > Mollusca > Polyplacophora > Chitonida > Mopaliidae > Mopalia > Mopalia vespertina. The sequence goes on along the minus strand of JAQQZZ010133763.1, from coordinate 11,282 downwards.
TTGGGATTTAAAAAGAACGATAACCCTGGATTGGCTTAACATACAGGTTTAGAGCAAATACTGTCCGCCGCTGACTGAGTTGTTGACGACTCCTCGGTATAGATGTTTTAGCGAAGCGAAACTTCTGTGAAAAACTCACAACTGAGTTTAAAAACATCCACAAAAACGAGGTTTAAACAAACTATGACCTAGAATAATTTAACTCCTATATTATCCCACATAAGCGGTAATGTGGTTTTTGACCAAACTTTAAACACTTTATGTGGCTTGTAGGCTTCGTAAAAGATTTCACAATTCTCTGTCTCAAGCAGTGCAATTTCAGAAATGAGTCCTGGGTAATCAGGCATTTGTTTAAATTGCCTTTATTAAAAAATAACAAGCAGACAACTGCTGTTCCATTTTATGAGTAACTTTTTAAAAACGTTTTATGCATACACTAACTGGAAATAACTCGAAATGCTTAAAGATCCTGTATTTCGAAATAAACTACTTTTCCCATGATTCATCAACGGAGTTGCAATTTTCAATCTTCATATATTGTTCGCTTGATGGCGCTACCGTTAATAATGAATAGACATGCCACCAATGACATCGACATAATAGGCATTAGGAGGGTTCCATACCGACAGTAATAGACGTCTGGTTATATATAACACCATGTCCTCTGTCGGCTAAATAACTGATAAAATCTGGTAAACCGTGTTAATATATCGTTGTTTTTATTGTTTTATTTTTATTGCAGTTTTAATTGGTGGAATGGTGGGAGGAATCGCCTCGGTAATAGCTTTAGGTGTCATATTCGTATTGGTGTTACATTGGAGAAGGAGGTAATCAATTAAAACTAGAGGTTTTAACCGTCCCGACGGAACGGTTATATGGCTTTCAAGTTTAAGATATATATTGGCCTAAAATACAATAGCTTTATTTCGTTGTAATAATGTAACCGTCACTCTAGCAGCAGAAGAAAGAATGATAAACAATATTCTTTAACTAGGTGTCACCGAACCGCCGACCATCTGTTTACCAGACGAATGAGTTGCTATATGCGATCTCCGGACCCGATCTGTGCTAATAGTTGAATAATGTTGTTTTGTGTGTCTTACATACTGCAGAATACCGTTCTGATGTGATTTTACAGCTTTTAATATATTTATCCAAGTGTCACAAGTTTCTCAAACTTGAATTTTCTTCATAAAAGTTAACTACAGTACTAACTACAAATTCGTATCATAAATGGTTTTTTGCTTTGAGACGTTTATATTTTTTTCCGATCTGCTTTTCTATTTCAGCGGCCTATACATTTTGTTGTAACATCAAATGTTATCATCAACTGTAAAGGCATACGCCTAGATTAGTCCTTGAGATTTGTGAAAATAAATAATGCCATGTCATTTAAATATAATAAAAATTGCAATTTTAAGTTTTGAACTTTTTTTCAACTTTAATGCCTTATAAGTATTGTAATTAAAATCGGAAAGTTAATTTTATCACTACGCAATAAAGTAAACAAACAGGAGTCTTATCTATGTAAATTTCAGTATTATGCGAAAAGCCGTTTTCTACCTGATGACTTGAAAATGTAACTTTCGTTAACTTTGACCGCAATTGACGTCACAGTTATTAAACTCAGGCAAAAAGCAGTAACGGGTTCGTACTTATAAGGTAATCCACGTTTAACGATATGCCTCAATAACCGGAAGTCACTTGGCTCATTTGACCTACCATATCATTATAAACGCTATTCGCGGACATACCTCGATATTTCATACGGTGATTCCAGCTCGAAAGTATCACCGAGCCATCTTGCCTGGCTTCCGATATTTCGGAAACCAGTTTTCAGCGCGCTGTGATACTCGTCGCACCACAGCGTGGATGGACTTCACAATACTTGGTAAACAACACGTGTTTGGGCTTTATCTTTAATTATAAAATGTGACCTTCTCAGGTGAAAATGTCTATGTTTTGGTTCTGTTGCATTTACTTGTTAGATGAATGGACTCGCCTTTACAGGTCAATAAACACCTTATGTTCTGTTTTTCGCACTATTTTCACATAACCTCGTCTATAAATATTTTAAAAACCTCCAAATGGCAAGTTATATGCCGATACAACCAGCCGAGAATCGAGTCTTAATTTAACCAAAATTTAAAAATGTAAGCCATGCCAAAAGTTATTGGTCTCATGCTGGCACACCATCGTATAAGTGAAAGTACAATGTTAAATCCAAATTAAACAAAATATAACCAATTTTCATTGTTTTTGAAGCAGGTTTGGATATGACCTGTTTAATTAACACTGTTTATAACGCTACCTTCCGCAATGATGTTGAACAAATGATGTTGAATTTATCAAGTGTGCAAATGTTCACTACCCTCTCTCCCCACATAGTAACCTCCAAATTTGGAAATCCAATCTCTACATTTCTGACAAATTGACAAAATGGTAAGGTTATCTTCTGGTAGAGATTGTGAGTGATACATTGATATCGCCCACAAGTTTGTACTCGCACAGCGGGCACACACCATCACTCCATTATGACTCCAGCAGTCGCTGTTGCTTAAAATATTTACGCGTTGGTTCATTTTCAACTTGACTTGGATCATTTTTCTCTATTCAAGCGAGTTAACACCCAGGAACTATGTTTTTTAAATTTCTTATTTTCTTACATTTATCAAGCTTGCGATTTGACAAATCTTGGAGTATTTCATTTCTACACTTGATTGTGAATTAAATTCTGGCGAATGTATGGTTTAAACTTCTTTAAATAAAAATCCCGAAAAATAGGGGATAATCAGCGAAAAGATGGCTCGGTGATATACCTAAGAGCTGGAATCTCCGCATGAAATCTTGAGGTAGGTCCGCGAATAACATTTAGAATGCTACCATATATATAACCGCAATGACGTAACAATAACCAAATTTTCAACCTAGTGCGCTGGTTTTATGTTATATGTCTGTTAAATACCAGAGCTAATCATTAAATTGTTTTAAGAGAAAATCAAAACGGCGGCAAAATGACGTCAAAATTTAAAATCATCTCGATGCAATTGACGAGTCAATTTAGTTTGTGATTAGTTCTTATTAGCATTTTACTTATACCGTATTTAGATTTTAAGATATGTAGAGAGAATATGTAGCGACTGCTCTATATGATTCCGATAACTCTTTTATTTCCTATAACGCCTAAAAACGAGCCATGGTAAATGTTTAATCACTAGCTGACCAAAGGACTTTAAGCGCCAAAACTTAGCGAGCACAATAATAGTTACTTTCATTTATGCCTGTAACATTTAATGTGTAGCAATTGTTTTTACAGCTATAAAAGGAATTCGAAAAGGAATTCGATCTATTTTTGCCATCAAAATACCAGACAATTAGTTGACTGGTAGCTAACCGTAACTTCCAGCTTAATTTACTATCTTTTTCGTCATTATGGTTTTTAAGATTAAACTATGGAAAAACTATTCACCCTACATCACATCAGTAAATATACCATTGAAAGGTTGTTAGACATCTAGTTGCAACTAGTTGCGCAAAATTACGGACTCAATTTAGTATACTGCAGTACAATAAACAGTTATTGTAAAAAACAGACAAAAGTGTAAAATCGTCTATATTTTCCACAATTCTTCTGTGATAACTCTCAGTTTTTAACACAATTCCAATAAGAGTGATGTAAATCTGATGCAGAAAAAAATATGTAACAATTAAAAACTCCGGAAGTTATTATCAGACGAAGTTTTTCACAATTTTTTAAACATAAGTGAACAGTTACAAGGAAAGAAGATGGGGATGCATAACGACATTTGAATAAGGAACATTAAGTTTTAAATGACATCACAACGACATTTCGAGTGTGACGTCACTTTTTTTTCTTCTAGAAAATTGGCAATAACTAAAAACATACTGATGGTAGACACAAATGGATAACAATTTTGGGCTCTTAAGACTTTCACACTGCTAGAACCATCCCTGTTTTGGAAAAAACCCGAAATAAATTTGATTTTTAAATCAATTTTTAAGACGTCATAGCAAATTTCCGCAACTTTCCAACAACAGTAATACCGCTTTCAAGCTTAAAAGCCCCAGTGCCACTACACATGCAACTAGAATTTGAAAGCAATTTAATCAACGTTCACTACAAGAAGACGTTTTCATGAAATCACCAAAATGTGACATCACAGGTTTACACGGTCAAATAAAAAAATCCGTTCTGTTAAAAGATGTAACCAGGTAAGTGGTTAATACATGCCAAAAATCAAAGTTACAACCTAAGCGGTTACTGAGAATTGCGTTACATAAAGACGTGGAATAATAATAATAATAATAAACAGAACAGGAACAATAGTATTATATGTCTTTCAATAAAAACTTGAAAGCCATAATAATCTAATTTGATGTCTTTTAAAGAGTGAACATGAACTATCTTATTTTTATTTCATATGACGCTATGTTTGCTTGTTTGTTTTATCTGGTTTTTGGTCATTGATTTGAAACCTGACATTCTTACAAAACTTGCCAGAATTATTCTTTGTGTTGAGTATGCATAGCGATTGCCTTTGACGTAACTCGACAATGATCGAATGTCTCTGGTAGTGATTATGTCGCTTGTATTGATGTTTTACGTCTGTTGTTGTTCTTGTACCGTTTACACCCGATGATTGGACGGATCTATGAATCTTTTCAAGTTTTCATCCAGCTCATTAAAAATGATCACAGAAAAGCCTTGGCGGAAATTACGATATCAGAGTACAAATTTCGCGGAAAGCAAGCATTAAAAACGTCCCACAAAAGGCTCGCCTATAAATAGTTGTTGCTGGGTTAATTGATTTCGAACGCACTTAAAAAAAACAACAAAACGAAAACAGATGTACATGTAAACTGATCAAATTAAGCTATCTAAGACATAACGTTATAATTTTAGATTAACAGCAAGCTTGTAAATACATTAGAATCAAAGTCATGAGAAGAAATAATGTGTAGGGAATTTTTGAGTCCGTATAGTGTTTGACGTATTCCACACGCGACACCGCTATCATTTTATTAGCTTGTATTGTCGATTATAGCGTAACTGCTTTTTATTCTTAATGGAAAATCTCCTAAAATATTTGACTTATTTAAATCAGCTCGGATCAGATCTGTGGTCAAATGGGATAGTGGGTGATTGGAAGGGGATTCCTGTTGACCCGGTGCTCTCAGAGCTAAATGGGCTTCAGGAAGACGATCGCTTTTTGATGTCTGTGTTGTGTACTCTTGTATTTGGTGTAGGCAGTGGTATAGATGGTGTTTTCCGTCACCCATTTGGCTGGCATACACGGCGTCGAACCCCAACCAACTAAACGAACAAAAAACAATCATCATCAAATAAGTTGTTTTCTTTCGTTTGTTTTTAATAGTTCGTTGAATATAAATTTGATGATAGTAAAGTTGTCAAAATTTTTTACATTGCAGAAGTTTATAAAATAGTATATGCAATAATGTCAGACACGATTTATATTTATGTACTACAGATTAATTGTGATTTGTATTTTATTTATTAATCAGGGAGAAGACGGAGGTGACACATCGGAACTCTCTTGAAAGGAACCGAAAAATTCGAAAAAGGAACATTTCAAAGAATAATAGCCAATGCACGAATAGCACTAATTTGAATTCAGTGACTGGGCCAAGTAATTTAACAATGGTCAATGTGATTTCCAATAATGGCCGCTTACCCGGCAAAGGAGATTACAATCACTTGGAGAGGTGGTTGGGAGATTTAGAAACAACCAATGACAATTTTGATTTGCCGAGAATCTCCGAAGTCTCGGAGAGTGATACTGACGCAGATATCGAAAGTCGTGTCAGGCGAATTACGACATTCCCTCAACGACAACCGGACTATCTCCACGAAAGTGACTCCTGATATGATTTTAATTCACCCTCTTTTCATAATGTATATAATTTAATTCAATTCTTCATTGGCTTTGCATGTTGAACTCCCGTAGTTAAAGTCGGAGTCCTGTGATAGCAACACAGCAAGCCTGGTCTCCAAATAGGAAATCCAAAATGGACACATATTTTGCACATTTGCCTGTGATTTCGGGAAAAGATGGAGCATGTTTTCCTTCATACGTTATGTGTTGATCTCTATTACCATTTGCTAGAGGAAAATTTTATTAACTTTATATAACCAGGACTACTGTATAAATGTTAAATAAAGGGAGATAACCAGCTTGGTCTGATAGGGTATGACGCGCACATAGCATCAGAATCACTAATTACTAAAAATGAGATTTTATATATTAAATCACAAAATTACACAATTTGTATACAAACAACATTCTTTTTTTCCCCTTCCGAATGTGGTTTCGAGTGTGTTTTTTGGAGACCCAAAACTGTTAATTTAAGTGAATTGTTACCCTGAGTTACGTTTGGTAAAATTGTATTTTTTCGGAAACCGATCAGAAATGCAATTGTTCGCTAACCTTAATTGTGTGTTTTGATAGGTATAAACGGTGTTGATTTTAACGAAAATGAAATTTTCAAATCTTGAATAGGCCTTATGATGATGCCTTAAATTATTCTGGGAGGCTGGTAGTTCAAAGTTCGGTTAAATTAACGGTTGTTCGATGATTGGTGCTTATCATTTTCGAAGCAGCCAATCCATGGCGTAGCTGGGTTGTTTGGTTTCAGATGCACTCCGCCACGCATTGTATTGAAGACCTGCTCGGAATTACATGCTTCGCAATCGAAAATGACAGTTTGCAAACCAACTCGTGTATCTATAAACAAATTAATTATTTTATAATAAGATGTACGTCCGGCCAAACAGCACCACTTGTAAGCCCTGCTTTATTGTACATTCAAATGCTCAATGTAATGTTATTTATGATCCCAATATATGTAGTCTGTTTCGTAATATTTGTTACATAAACGTATACCATCTAGACATATAGTAATTCGAACATATTGCAGCAAAACGTAATAAAAAATCGTAGCTTTTAAAAGACGTTTAGAGGCGATGTAACTCTGCGTTTGGATCTAAACATCAAGTAATGAATTTGCGTTATTTATGTTACTCGACACACACTTCCTATATAATCGGCCTTGACATTGACAAAATTCATGAGTCTTTGACTTCCGGCAAAGACTCCCAAATTGTATGCTCGTACGTTTTCATTTACTGCTATACTATTTAGTATATGGAGAAATGCTTTATCAACAACACGCCATGAGTGAAAGATATATGTATGTTCTCTGAATAAAATACTGTTTTATAAAATGCTGCTTTCTTTTTGTGCGATGTACTAAATGTTTTATAAATATGTCCTGTCATAGGATTCTTTGATTTTATATTTTGGCTAGCACATGTCCATTTTGAAAAAATATATTTCCACAAATTTTGAGATGTTGACTTATGAAAAGCGATGAATCATTTACACATTTTAAAGCAGCTGAATTTTTCCGCTAGGGTGTCGAATAGAGCTCCGTCATGTGACCCCATGGGAAAAACGGGATGGCGCTTGTATTTCCAAAAGTCGCCGTCTGCGTTCAAAAGCTAAATGGTTTACTTTGTTGTTTTACAGCGTTCTATTGCGTGCTTGTCTGGTGCAACTCTTTTATCAATTGGCAAAGAACTATGGAGTTACCAGACATTAGTCAAATAACCACTCAGTCTGGAATCAATTTTCGAAAATATTCCTCACATACCATATGCTTTTAGACCAATCATAAACATTCCTCACATATCATATGCTTTTGGACCAATCATAAACATTCCTCACATACCATATGCTTTTAGACCAATCATAACATGATTATCCAGCATGCTATCCGTGTCAGAGGTCAGAAAAGTTCACTCGATTTACAATAAGGACTCATCAGGCCAACGAAGCAACGAACACGGACTATGGCATAATAATAAAGCCTTGTCGACCTGAATTTCAGAACTAGACCCCAGCCACATTCCATACACATTTGTTGAAACAGCCTAAATATACGATGAGTACTCAGCAGACGTATATGTGATGAAATGGCACATGGTCAATTTAACCATAATGGGTTAGTTTGTTTGTTTGATTGGGATTTAACGTAATAGTCAAGGGTACTTCACTTATATGACGACGGATTGTCCACTTCACCCTGCTCATTGCCTAATTACGGTGGAAAACCCAGAGGAAACCTCGTCAAAACCAGCCCCGCGATTGCCGGAGCCACATCGTGTGACTCACTCATATACCTATTTGGTCGACAGACGGACTCGATCCCGTGAACGGTAAATCGAAGTAGGATTAGTAAGCGCACACGCTACCACTTAGCCACAGCCGCGAGCCCTCATTGCTAGGTCCAGTCTTCCCGAGCAATATGCTCCACCAAGACAATACCATTATCAACCTCAGCACATTGAGCTACTTGAGGCACATAACCATATAATCGAGACCATACAAGGTACTCAGTGGCGGATGTAGGTGAGCGCGAGAAGGTGCTTCCGTGGCCTTAGTGGCCCCTGGACCCTTGCCTATTGAGTTGTGACAATAGCGACCCCCTTTCACAAAATCTTGTATCCGCCACTAGGAGTACTGAAGGTACAAGAAACAAGAAAACATTGGTTTAAGAGGGATTCCTATAGGCTTTGTCTCCATAGACGTGACCCTGTTGTGCGTACTACAACGACAAGCCCTAAAAGCGGCGAGCAGATACACGACAAAGCGTAATATACATACCTGTCACAGTCATTTAAGAGTTAAATCTATTGTGAACATCAAAAAATCATATATCCAAAGTATTAAATCTACCAGCAGGATGAGCCAGATTTCTACAACCGTTTGACTGTGTTTAAAAACGTATGTTGACAGTCATGTCAGAGTTATGTCCCCTTACTGCAAGAAAAAGAGACGTGTAACGGAGTGGATTACTTTATTAATGACCGTAAACAATTAATTTAATATTGTTGGTTGTCTTGTGACTACAGTCCACGTGTTCATTGGTGTTTTTTTGTTTTGAATGGGTGCTTGTCGGGCTTTTAGACACACCAGTGGCTCAACATTGTGTCTTGTCTTAATCTAATCAATACTGCAAAATATACGACTAGTATAGCACGGGGACCTTATACAGTTAAAGCTTCGGATTCCGTGAGCTACTACTACCCAAAAACAGATACATATCCATCAAAATGGTCCCACTTAAATATACCTTCCAAGCAACCACCGACCATGTCAGGGGCGCCTGGGAAGTCAACACACTTTATGTTTCCAAAAAAATACATTTCACGAACTTCAAGGCATAGAATTTAACGGACAGGTGACTAGGTTTAGATAGTTTATCATACAAATCTCGCATCCATTCGGGATTTCACCTTATATGAACGACATGCCACTTGGAAATATATAAATTCAACCTTATTATCTAAGCTTGGATGAAGTTTGTTTGTTTGATTGGGGTCTAACGTCGTACTCAAGGGCATTTCCTTTATATGAGGACGGATTGTCCAATTCACACACTGTTCATTGTTTAAATAATTGCATTGTGATAAACTGTGAGGAAACTTCGTAAAAACCACCCGCGTGTATCGGAACTACATCATGTGACTTCCAAATATATCCTGATGGCGGACTCGAAACCGTAAACAGTGCGTCGAAGTAGGAGTAGAAAGTAGGCACGCTAACCACTAAGCCACTGCCGCGGGCAACATGGATTAAGTGATCAAAGGCTAGCAATTGGGAGGACAGACATAATAAACCATCAATTCCAGTTGAAATGAGAGTGTGCAATAGACATGTCTTAAGATCGAGTGATGTACTGGAAAACATTTATGTCCATCAGAATAATGCTATTGTTGATATCTCTTCATTTTATCCTGACTTTAATGACTGGGCTAAAAACACGAAATGTATTCGCTCAGTGATAAGCATATCGGAACACTGACCATCCGACGATGTACCGGTCACAGGATCGAGTCCTCATGTCGACCTCAGGTATACAAAGGTGTTCCACGAGGTGGCTCCAACAATCGCGGGATGGTTTTAACGAGATTTCCTCCCAGATTTCCATCGTATTTAACAAAGTGAGAAGTGTACACTCAGTCGTCATATAAGTTAAACCCCAATCAAACATACAAAAAACATATTTGCAGGGGAGTTGGTACGGACAATAGGACGGACGAATTAAACTCATTGACTGAAACTGGTTGCTTAGGTGTCCTTGTCTGCATATGGTGATATGAACCAGTTTTCGTCACAACCGACATTTTAACCAGTTTCTATCACAATCGGCATTTGTACCAGGTGTCCTCACAACCGGCATTTCAATGAGTTTTCATCCAAACTGGCATTTTGACAAGTTTTCTTCACAAACGGAATGCGAGCTTTGTGTCATCACAATCGGTCTTTCAACCAGGTTTCGTCACTATTAGCATTTGAACCAGGTTTCGTCACTATTAGCATTTGAACCAGGTTTCGTCACTATTAGCATTTGAACCAGGTTTCGTCGTAATCGATGTATGAAACAGGCGTCTTCACAAACGGCATTTGGACGAAATGTCTTCATAATCGGCATTTGGACCAGGTGTCTTCGCTACCGGTATTTGGACCAGGTGTCTTCACAACCGGCATTTGAACCTTGTGTCGTCTCAACCGGCATTTGAACCTTGTGTCGTCTCAACCGGAATTTAAACCATATGTCGTCACAACCGGCATTTAAACCATATGTCGTCACAACCGGCATGATTTTAGAGGGACGATTTTATAAAGCTGGTCGTGTCGTGGCTTTAGGACCAGTGCTTTAAACCTAGAATTAGCACGTAGCATAGATCCCCTCGATGTTCAACTACTTCAGACTCCTTCACTCGTTTCTATTAACTGGTTAAGTCGGTTAAGGAATGTACTGGGCTGTTTTCCTGTAAGGTTTTGTTGGACTCCTGGGTCGATTTTTAGAAAAAAAAATTTCTAAGCGCATTATGACTTGGAATATAGGTCAGAATAGTACGCATACTCAGGATTATAAATACGTTAATTGGCGAAGATCCTACAATACAATAAAAATTGAAATAATATCGAGAGAGAAAAAATATAGTTTATTTCTTGAGTTTTATTTCTCAGAATGTAATTACTATAACACCAAATAAATTAATGTTAATACTGAATAAATAGAATTTTTGTTGTTGACATTTTGCTTAGAACGTTTCAGTTGTGGTACGCTGTTGACGCCCACGTTGCAATCTGTAAAAGGCAGCAAACTGAGTATAGTATGTATGTTTAATTAAATCCTAAATTATAGACGCAAACTGATTTATCATTGGATAG